>VOQK01011722.1:36731-55460 GCA_015052645.1 Benitochromis conjunctus
CTGTCAGAACTCTTGTTGCCTCCTATTAATGTCAGAAATCCTTCCAAAATGACAGAATAAAGGTACATTTTTTATGCCTTTGTTTATATTGTATATATTTCTTATTTTATTTGACTTGAGAGTATTTATATATTTTTACATTTATGAAAATGTTCTCTTCAAAAAATATAATTTAATACGGCAAATAAATCAATAGTTGCAGCCCTAAAATCAGACATAAGTGGGTAACTAAAGAAAGGTTTCATCATCTCTCAAAGTTAGAACTAGTATACGAATTGAGGTGCTCCAAAACACTTGAATCCAGCAGCATCGACAGTTCCTTGGAACTGACAAGCCTGCTTTTGCTTACTTTTCTGTGGAAAAAAAAACAAAAACCCCCACAACCCCGAGTTGCAGTTTTTTCTGGCATGCTCCCTGTTAGAGAGCACAAAAGTTCAAAGTTCATTTCTGTCATAGAAATTTTTTTAATAACTCTTGAGTGATCTGGACCTGGCAGAATATTAGGGTTTCTCAGGATTGAAAAATCTATCTGGCAGCTTTCCTCGCGCACTTTGATCTATCCACAGGGCTTCAGGGCTGAGAGTGAAGACAGCGGTGGAGGAAAAACATAACAGCCTTTATCGAAGTCTGATAAACAGGCATATCTTTTTCAGCTCATGGAGAGCTACTGGCATGCCAGCTTCTGTATTTTAGGTAACTCTTTTGAAAAACGGCTTTTGTGAAACTTTGTGAGGAGACATGTATAGCCTTACCTGCATTTCCAGTATTGGCAGGGCTTTGAGGTAGCAGGTGGTCGTTGGTGATGGTCAGGGTTGCACTGGTGGTTTGGCCGTTTAGCGGTGACGCTAGCCTGATGCTGCCGTTCATCTCAGCAGCACTGGGATTGTGTGGCTGGGGGAGCAGATCCTGACCTGCATTGGTGTTGTAGAACATGACTTGTAATTATTTTCATGAGGTTATTTGCTTCTATTATAAAAGATGCTAAGTGTTTTCTGAAATCTAGTTCATATTTTAAAGAGTGATCAAATGCAGACAAAGTAACAAAGTAAGATTCACGCGAGGTAACTCAACAAAATTTGGTGCAGTTTAATAACTGTTTACTTTTTATTAACCAATTATATTGTCACATTAAAATAAAAAGTACTTGGGTAAGGGGAAGAATATGACTGATAATATTTTTTCTCTCTTAAAAAGATGAATTTCCTGCCCAACAATTTCTACTGCCTTGGCAGAAAAAGATCTTATTTTTGATTGAACTGCATGCAATGCTGTTTTGATGACTGCACTTATTCATAAATAAAATGAGAATAGCTTTAATCTGAAATGCTGAAATCACGTTATAATAAGTCAGGGGGCTGAAATGAAAGAGAGACTGAGCAGAGCTGAGTAGACTTAGCAGGCTTAGTGATACAGCTACATGTCTGCTTCACATTGTGGATGCAATGTATTTTATATCCCCAGATGATACAGCCAAATGGTGATGTTGATGGTGTATGCAGGAGCTGAAAAATGGCCTCCAATACAGTGTCTTTAGATCTGGTTTTGTGAAGTGGCTGAGTTATTATAGTGTGTTTGCCTGACTGAGAAAATCAATAATGATAGCTGAGGGCTTTTTATTATTTATTAGTGCTGTCAACATTAACGCATTGATGTGGTGTTAACGTGGTCATCACGATTAATACGATTGACAAACTGCCCGAAATGTGTTGACAGAGATATTTCAGGGATTTTGAGTCAGTCTGCGCTCCACATGGGTTAATTGTTAATCGTGTTAGTCGTGATGACTGCGTTAACGCGTTTAAGATGCATTAACGCGTTAACAGAGTAACCCCGCACATTGATTAATCTGCATTAACTCGTTAATGCGAATTAGCCAATTTTAGTGTGTTAACGCAGATCAGTCACATTAATTCTGACAGCAGTATTATTATTTTTTTTTCCACGTTTGTTATCGATAGCCCCTTTCTGTACTAAAGGACGTGTTCAGCAGAGCTGTGTATTTTTGGTATTTGATATTTTTGTTTGACCTGAGGCTGTCTATACCTGATATGGTGAGGGTGATCTCCTGAGGGTTTCCTCCTGCTGTGCCAGAACCAGCAGCTGAAGCCTGGACCTGGGCGAGAGCTTGTGTCAGGCTGGAGTTGTTGATGGTCAGGGTGATCTCCTGACCGCTGCTGCCACCTGCCACTAGCCCAGAGCTTCCCATGACATTGCTTAGGTCCTGAGAACCTGCACAACCAACAGCAAGGCATACACAGATGTTTACTTCCTAGTTGAATGTGGCCACTCAGTATGTTTTTTTCACTTATAGCTGTCATACATACCGGCAGCATCCTGCTCAGATAGTCCAGCCATTGTGACCTGCGCAGGTGTGATAGTGGACGGCTGCAGGGCCAGGCTGGTCAGTGGGTGGATGACAACGTTGGCAGACACTGAGGTGTCAGTCGTAGACATGAGCTGGCTCCCTGAGTGGGAGACCAGACCTGTGTCGACACTCAGGGGCTGCGAGAGGAGACCGCCTTGCTGTAGAGTCTGCTGCAGGAGGGCAGGATCAATCTGAAAGGAGAGAGTATTACTTTACATGAAAATGAAAGGCAGCATGTGGGGGAAGGATCAGCAACAATGTTAGGAAATGTCTTTTTTCCTTTTACATTATAAAGTAATGATGAGATTTCCTTTCGATGCTTTTAAACATTTTCAGTGTTTTGTGTATGGCTCTGTTGAATGACACTCTTCTCATTCCTAGCGTGTCTCACTATGGGATACGCCTCCCTGTCTATTACTGACAAGCATTTATCTCATTCCACCAATCCTGATTGGCTGGTGACTACGTCGGGCAGAACCATCCACCCTTCAGTAGTTTCCACTATTATGCAGCCAATAATAATAATTATTATAATTATTATTCAAACACGTCTTATCACTTCAGAGCACATCTCAACCTTCATTAGGCTAGCTAGACATGGATAATAACACAGAGTTCAGCAGGAGTGATGTGTAACCTGTAGTGTGATGTTGTTGATGTTGCTGGTGTCGATGCCGGAGATCTGGACGTTGGGACACACCAGGTTGGCGGGCGTCAGCTGCAAGTGGATGCCGTCCAGCGTGGTAAGGCCATCTGGGAGAGACACGGTTAAGTCTCCTGCAGCTGAAGCACACACACAGACATAAACATAAGTAGATGCTTGACAGGAGAGTAGCTATGTAATTATACAGGATTAGGACAACGTGAGTAAGACTATAATTAACGGTTAACAGATAACAGTTCTTGTCAGGAAAATGTGAGTTGCAAGTTTTCTATGTTGAAACACAACTTTAAGACAAGAGATGAGGATACCCCTGATTTCAGATAACTTAATTTTACATGAGATGACAAAAGCCATTAGCTGGCATGATCTCCAACACATTGTATGCAGTGCAGTGTTTCTGAGCTACCATTAGCTACCCTAATGGTTCCTTCTGGAGTGGGAAAATCTCTATGAGAGCAGAATATCTAATGACAATTTCCTGCCAAAGACTGAGAGACAACAAAGAAAAATTTGGATTCAGTTATTCCCCAGATGATGAAAGAGAGAGGGTGGAGAGGTTTGCTTTCAGTGACATGTGCACTGTCACTTTGTGAGAGCGATATGTGGGGGGGGAAAAGGAATCCTGAATACTGTGCTTGAAAAAGAAAGCATAGGATGGAAAGCATTTTTGGCTACCTCCTCCACTGTCCTGCTCCAGGTGGAGTGTGGGAAAAGTACATTTATATGTTGCCAGATTTCATCAACCTAATCGACTCTGTACCATTTAGAGAAAGTTTGACCGCTGTCCTGCGTTTAGAAATCAGAGCTCCTCCAAAAACCCAAATAATAATCAAAACGATGTCCCTGCATCATTTGTTGTTTCCTTTTTCTTTTATTCGATCACTCTGAATGTTTGGAGATGCTTTGGTAGATTTTTCTCGTCACATAAAGACAGATTTCCCTCAAAAACAACCAAGCACTGCGCTGTGGTTTCAGTGAAGGCGGGTTTTTGTCTGCTTGGCATCGGTTGCCGTGGTGTAACCCTTTTTTGCCCTTGATGCTGCCAACTGAATATGAAGCAACCAGACGCCAGTACAAATGATGATCCCCTGCGGTGTTCCTGTCACAACTGCTGGTGCATTAATCATACACCTATCATTTCAACCAGCAAGAAATTTGTAACTCTTGGTGATATTCACAAAAAATGTGGTGCCGGTGGGTCATCCATAATGCTGCATAGTGATATCTTGAATATTAAAATTGTGTGTGTGTTCTAAACAATACTCCACTGTTCTTGCTGCAATGCTCTCTTTTACAGCATTAAAGTGATGGCTCATTAATTACCCCTACCTGACATGGAGGCGGGCAGGATGGCCTGTCCTACTAGTCCTGATTGCAGTAGATTCTGGTCAAACTGCCCTGTGAGAACCTGGTTAGCTGGGAGGTAAATGCTGGGATCAGCACTGGGTGTTTGCAGGAGTCCCACAGACTGAAGCGCCTCTGATCCAGCTGGCTGCTGCCCCTGACTTGAGGCCACTGCCTGCCCAGTCACCTGATCTTGACTGTGTCTGGCCTGACTGGAGGACGAGGAAGAGCGCTTGGATTTGCGGCCGTCGGCGTTTGGACGGAAGTGACACTGGATGTGGGTTTTGCGGTGACCCGAAGTTCTGAAGCGGAGTTCGCAGAAGGGACACTTGAAGGGCTTGGAGCCGGTGTGGAGGCGCATGTGCACCTTCAGGCTCCCCTTTGTAGAGAAGGAGGTGTTGCACATATGACAGCTGAAAAGCTTCTGACCTGAATAAGAAACAAAGAGGATGTTATGTGCGGCAAACTGAAAATGAATGGTTGCTCTATAAAAACCCCAGGGTGCACCAACTGGCTTTTGCAATCATCCGTTTTCTTTGTGTGTTATCAGTGTGATCAAAAAGCAGCCTTATTTTTGACCAGCATGTGAATTTTGAATCTTGACTCTAGTCTTGTTTCTTTCATCTGAGAAAGAGAAAAACATCAAACCTTTACTGTCAGCCAATAACTTTGACTACTTTTAATACACATTTTTTCTAACTTTCTCTTATCTTGGTGAACTTGCTTTAGGCGTGCACTTTTCAGTGATCTAGTCGTCCTGTAAAATTCAGAATGCATTTAAAGATGCCATTAATCACATCTAAAGGGCTACAAATGTCAAGGTCTCAGTAGATGAGCTGTATAAGCAGATCTGCTGAGACTGTATTCCAGCAGTTGATCTCTCTAATCATTTGATTAGGGCCCTTTGCTCCTATTGTAAACATAGAGGTAACCACCCTTTTGAAGTCGTATAAGCAGGGATATGCGCACTTTGTTAGCACATGTTTTTATCTAAAAATGTGAAGCGCTTTCTAACTTTCTAACACAAACAAGAAGCAACATATTCTACTGATTAACCACTAACCTGTATGTGTTTTAATGTGGCAGTCCAGGGTCGACTTCACTGTAAAACTCTTCCCACATTCATCACACTTGTAAGGCCTCTCTCCCGTGTGGATCCTGATGTGCCTGGACATTGAAACGGATTGATATAGTTATACTTGCAAGAGCACAAGGACACATGAGAATATCAAAATGATGAATACATTTCTTTTAAACAAACTAAATACATTATAAAGTAAAGACACGCCTCAATATGAATAGATATATACAAATTGTTCAGCTGAGAAACTGAAAAAGATCATTTAAAAAGTGTTTGGAGCGCTACAGTTTTAATAACAGGGAGCAGAATCTGAAGAGATTTAAAATGCATTTATTTTGATCTCCTCTCTGATGTCTTCGGTTTGTTTTCCTTGGCTTCATACTAGTATTGCTTGTTTCTAATCTATCCGACATCTACTTAATGGATAAAATTATAGTTTGATGATTTATATCTAAGGCTGTTTGCTATTTCCTTTAAATGGTTAATGTAATCTACACTGCATTATCACAGCCCAACTGTGGGTGTGAGGAAACAGTAGAAATGTTAATGCTATTATGCTGTGTCATTATTCAGTTCAGACCTGTTTTTAAGCTAAATAAGGTCCACAGTCCTATAACCCTCCAACCATCAACAGTCACACTATTCAGACTTTGTCCCATGACTACCGCACGCTAACAAACTTCTTCTAAACTGATATACGCAGAACAATACTTACCTGACGAGGTCACTGGGCTTCTTGAAGCTCTTGGGGCAGTAATTGCAGCAGTTGGCAAACTTGGGTTCGGTTTCCAGCTCCACGGCTTTGTCTTTAATCTCGCTGATCCGATCTCTTTCAGCTGCCGACTGGGCGAGTATTCGCTCTGAAACCGAGGCCTCCTCGCCGGGATCCTTTGCCAGTTCGGCCGCCTGCTCTTCAGTGAACGTGATAATTTCCATACCCCTCCTCTTTGATGTCTTTTGTTCACTTTCCTCTTCATTTTCCTCTTCTTCCACATCTTGACTTGACTCCAGGCCAATAACTATGAAAACAGAGTCAGTTTTTTCATTTTCTATCTTTGGGTGACATTTTATTTTGATGCTAGGCAGCTTGGAATGAGACAAAGATGCACTCAGACAAGCTGAAGCCTGATATAATGTATGTGGACTTGATTAATGCAGCACTCTTCACTGAAGGAAAAGTGGTGTAGGTACAGCTCTGCATAACAGTGTAAGACAGATGGAGAGACCAGCGAGGTTTTTCCTCTTCCAGCATAAAGATAAAATCAAACACAGGCTATACCAGTGGAAGAGCACTGGATAATGCTAATTACTGGACACAAGTGGATGCATATCAGCTGATTGGCTAAACCATCAGTAGTTTCTGACTGATGGATTACCCATCAGTCAGATGGGTATTTGTTTTTTGTTTTCTTTTGCATGCAAACCTGGCTAAATGGGCAATAATTAGGCTTATTGGTTAGCAGAACACATTAACCAACTTAATTAGCTTATGTACAAAAAGACATAGATAAATAAGTAAACAGTAAGTAAACAAATAACTTTCTCCATCTGTTTAAGCAGAGGTCTGGGGACCACATGGCTCCGATATAGTTTCATATAGATGCAGTTTAACTAAAGTCACTCTATGCGCCTTGGAAATGAAGTTAACATTAGTGTAAACAGTAAAGCTAAAACAGAGAGGAACACGGCGTGACCCCCGCTCCCACTCCTGTCACACTCCTGGTTCGAAGTCTTTAGTTTTGAGTTGGAGTGCGGAGTACAGTAATGCTTACTTTGATCGTCCACGGAGTGCTCCTTTTTCATATGCCTCTTACATAGCAGGCTGGTCCGGAAGCTCTCATCACATATGGAGCATTTGAAAGACTTGATGTGGATAATCATGTGGCGGTTCAGGCTCCCATTTGTGGTGAATGAGGCGTCACAAACATTACACTTAAAGGGCTTCACTCCTGTTGGGAGGACAGAATAGAGGTGTTGTGTGATGCTTGTGACAGCCTCTAGGGTGAACATAAAGAGTTGAAATGCCATTACTGTTACTGCCAGTCCCTGAAAAGACTTACAAATTAAAACATTAAAATGAAATCAATGTCATGTTTAGTATTTTTAGTTCATATACTTATTCCACTTTTGAAGGACTAGAGTGTGGATGATTTAGGCAAATTAGGATGACACTGTGAAACATTGCAACCTCACCTGTATGGGTATTCAGATGGGACTTGAGTACTCCAGCTGATACAAAGGCTCGTCCGCAGAGGTTACATCCGAATGGTTTCTCCCCAGTGTGGGACCTCACGTGCTGTTTCAAGTGACTTGACTTTTTAAAGGCTTTACTGCACCAATTGCACCTGATGATGGGGAAAAAAACCCCAACATGAATGTATGAATCACTGTGAATCATTATGAATTATTGTTATTTACCAGAGCTGGAAGAGTAATGGAACATTTCTTAACATGCAATAATTTTTTTTACACTTTTAATAATATAGCAATATGTTAGTGGATGGATGATTAACACTGCTTAAAGTTATTTGTGAAATACAGAAATGTCATGAACACAAGACAGCTTAAGAAAACAGCGCCTTGCCTTTCGCTACCATGTTGTATTTTAACTGGTGGTTTTGGGCAACATCCGTTAGTCTTTTCTTAAATGCGACCATAAACCACATAAAAGCATAAGGCATTATCTGATAGTGATAATAAAAGAAAAGAGGAAATGCAGGGCAGAGGCAGAGGACATGATGAAGCAGAATCCCTGTAAATACTATTGCTTTATCTGTGCACAAGTTTAAACTGAAAGATGCTGATAACAAAGTTAGGTAAAGTTAAACCATCTGCCTCATCAAGGTCACTGCTTAGGACACTTCATATCATTAATCTCTTTAGGCTCTGAAAAAAAAAGCTTTGTTTGGGTGATTAAGGTGACACAAAATTAACAACAACACCGTAGATGAAGGAAAAAAGACAGGAGAGCCTAGCAGAGGTTTATGATCAGTGATCATCTCAGAAAACCAAGTCTGCAGCATCCAGACTCATCAGGCGTAAGTGCTGCAGAAATCAGCTCTAAATGGTGGCATGAGCAGACTGACACTACCCTTGAATTACCCGTGCTCTGTAAAACTGCTCTCAAACAACACAAGGGCACATTTTCTACTTTGATGAGATAAAAATTGAACTCTTCAGTCTGAATGCCAAGTGCTGTGGTGTAAACCAGGTTCTGCTCATTGTACCTCCAGGAGGAGGTAAGTCATGATGATTGAGGGAGCAGATTGTGGACAACATAAGAATGGAGAAAGATTTACTTTAAAGTACACTCACTTGTAGCAAATATAACAAGAACAGCTTTGGTAATGTCACTGAATGTCCTGAATCATCTGGTCTAAAGCGCCACTTAAGCAGAAAAAAACTGGAGAGGAGACCTATGACTACAGCTCAGTGAATGACCTCCATCTATCCTGACAGATTTCTGAAATAATTTATCAAAGACAAATTGCAGCGCCTGCCTTCGAGAAATATGGGTGCACAGACAGCCAAAGAAGTGTGAAAGTGTGGAAGCTGTACTTCTGATGTTTTTAAAAGATAGTAATTTAAAGGCTAAAGAGGTGGGAGTCATTTCTCAAGACACTCGTATAGGTATATGGAAACACACACATACACACAAAAAGAAAAAGTTATCAAAGTACACCTGTAGGCTCTCTTAGTGTTGTCGTCACCGTCTTCCTGGTACTCCTGTGTCTCTGTAGGCAACTGGAGGTCGTTTTGACTGCTCTGCTGAAGAAGCCCGTTCGTCTGCATAGAAAAAGATCAATTCAGGTTCAACTTAAAAAGCATACAAATACATGCACATTTTCATAGAAAGGGAATAAATGAGGTTACTGACACTATTATATGCATAACATGTGCATAGTAGATTCTACAGACTGTATATGAAAGAAGGTCATGTGACCCATTGTGTATTTTAGCATTTTATTTGCTACTGTAGAAATAATACACAACATTTTGGGCTATGTAGAAAAGAGCCGCCTCTCTATATCAGATCCAATAGGCTGATTTGAACCCAGTGAAAACAGGATTTTTAGTTTCAGATGATTGCACACTAATGAAAATGTAATGATGTATATAAAAAGAAAGAAGGAAAGCTACTCATAACTCACCACCTCAGCAGGGGGAACATGAAGCAGATTTGGGGGGTGATAGCTGGATGAAAGGGCCTGAGACTCCAGGGTGCTGGAGTCCTGCAGCTGCTGGACAGTGGAGAACTGGGACTGATTGTAGCTCGTTTCAGTGATGGTGAAGCCTACATGGAGTCAGACGAGAATAATCAGTTTGGTTTATAGTCAAATCCAAAAATCTAACCTCTGGCTGACAGCAATATTGGGTCTACCTGAAAAGAAACAAGACATGTTTCACTTATTTTCAAAGAAAAACATATGTCACTTATTTTCAAGCCAAAAGTTCACAGTGAAATGCTGCCACTTTCAAAGCAAATAATAATAATAACAGGAATCTATGAAATCTGAAAGGGTGTTTTTCTAGGATCTGCATGACAGCAAACTATCAGTCAGAAACTTAGCCAGCAGGGAGGATGGCTTTTATTGATAAAAAAAAAAAAAGCTGAACTCAACACTATCAGTCTTCCAAAGTGTCAGACCACCCCTGGGATTTCAGCCTGCAGCAGAAAGGTGTTTTATTGTTATAGCTGGCATTGTTTGTTTATCTGTGCTCTTCTTCACTTCTTCCTGAAAAAAGTGTTTTTCCCCCCTCACTGTTGCAAAGCGCTTGCTCAGTGGGGATCTCTAGGTTACCTTTATAATACTGTGAGGTCTTTACATTACAACGTAAAGCTTCCCTTGAGATAACAGTTGGCACGCTGCATAATTAAAGCTGAATTGATGTTACGTGATGTACACTCTAGAGGCTGTCGCAGGAATATTTTGCAATTATTGCACAGGCTAAAAGAACAAAAGGTGACTGCCTTGAATTTCTTTGCATTCAGTAACTGACGACATGCAGCTGCAGTGCGAGGCGATTGCACAAGTCGCCTGATGGAAGGCAGTCTGCCTGCAAACCCTGGTTACAATCACTCTTGGACAGAATGCAAAGGTTTGCAAGTAAGTGAAATCTAATTTATAAAAGCAAACAGATTATCAACTTGTTAAAATCTAATCCAATGAGCCCAACTCATCTGTGACGCATCTCTTTGCAATAGTGGATTCAACTGAACTGGCTGCCAGCTGGTTGTATTCTGGTTATATTCCTATGTAAAGTAGGACTGTTTCTATATAGGAGCACTGTTTGCTGTTAAATTGCTGTCCTGGAGTAACTAGGTCACTATTAGTGGAAGAATCCCTGAATTTCTGTTCCAAATCTATGACGTCCTGGCTGGACTGAATGCTAGTAGCTAATGTGAATTTTCATTTGTGCAGACAGCAACAGATGGAAATAGACTAGCAATTTTCACCAATGTACCACCTTTAACTGCTATGTTAACACAAACAGATCGCATGTATTTGCCAACCTGACCCCATTCAATAGCAAATGGATAGCATACTAACGCTATCTTATTGGTGTTTTAAGGCTGTCTAGTTGCTTTGAAGATAGCAACTGTTTGTGAGTGACGGCAAACCTGGTCTCCATCTTCAAGGTAACCATTTCAAAGGCAACAAGACTGCCAGTTCATTGTACCCGGTCACAATAATTTTGCTTGCGTCGCAACCTTCAGTCACTGTTTTCCCTAGCGTGACTGTAGCATTAACAAAGTGGCAGTGTGGGCACGTTTTTTATGTGACACTTTTAAGAGCCACCAAATGTGCAGCAGAAACAGTGTGTGAACCTAAAATCAACCACAGTGTAGTTACTGTAAACAACACAGATATAACACAGGGCCCCCAGAGACCAGTGTCATTAGCTGTAGTACTTCACACCCTAGTAAATAATAAGGCTTCAGTCCTGACAGCTGACCTGCAGGAATAAAAATATAAATTAATGATGAAAAGCCTAGCTAATCATACACATCAAATTTGCACTCTTCAGAAATGTTCCTTCCTAAAATGACAACAACTCCAGCTCTGTTTATGTCAAATTTGAAGTTCAACAGAATGTCTTGAACCTCCTCACAGAACTGAAAAGATCAGTCTGCCTCACAGATGTTTGATGCTGATCACAAAGGTCCGGCATGGTGAGTTAGTGCGAGAAGAAGAGACAAAAATATGTTTGAGAACACTGATTTCAAAAGAGACATAGTTGGCAGAGGGTATATATAGTTTGACGAAATTAACAGTTGTTCTGTTTTTTTTGGGAATTGTAAAGAGTTTTTCTTTCCTCTCACAACCACTAATCACTCTTTCATTCCAGAGCCTTGTGACGCTTATGTGTGACTGTTTTCCTTTGGTATTAATTCAAAATAAGACATTTCATAACTAATATGGCCAATACCTACACTTTGTCAGTTAAGCCTTATCGCAGAAAGTGTGCATATAACTAAAGGAACTATGCATAAGGTGCTACTGCTCTTCATATATATATTGACTTCTCAAACAGTGAACCTGTGTTTTGCACAGATGATACAGCAAATAAACGTACTACGTTATCTTTGTCACATAACAGCCCACACATGCTATGTTTATACCTTGTGCTAGAGCTTGCTGGTCAAACGAAGACTGAGGAAGTGCTGGTGTCTCAAACTGGCTGATATTCTGAGGCAAAGCATGCTGGGTAGTCACATATGAGTCTGTCGCGACAAAGAAAGAGATGCAAAGCAACAAGTTAGTTAGTGCTCATAGAAACAAACAGTGGAACAATATTTCCACTGTTAAAATCAAGTTACATAGCAGATTTCCTAACTAACACAGCTCATCATGCACAGTTAAGAAAACAGAACATTCTTAGAATAACAAAAACAACTGTGTGTTATGTGTGACGATATTTATTTATAAGTATCATATAAAAATACTATAATCTACACTTTGTTTTTAGCAGTGTGCCTTCTTTAAAATGCAAAGTAGATTTGCTTTCTGTATAATAATGAAGTCTTATCAAATAGCTGAGGTCAAGATTATGGAACCTGACTACATGATGTACATTTTAAATCTAGAGAGTTTTCAGGTGTCAGCTAGGATGAGCTGCGTTTTTCTGGAGATGACTTTCAATTTATTTTAAGGGACCAGATCCTAGACCTTAGAGAGGGATTACTTATCGTTCTATTACTATCCTTAGAGTGCTAAAGCTGTGGAGGCTGTGTGCTGAGCTATACTGCGTGAAACCAAATGTGTTGGTCTACAGAGCAAACAGATGGAGACAAAGGGGAGGTGCATTGAAGTTCTTCTGCTCTCTGACACATGTTTCAGAAAAGTTTTCAGTGCAATGAAAATGAAATCAGACAATGCACAGATTACTTCAGAAAACTTTCTTGAAGTTGAGTCTCAGAGTTTTTGGAAGAATTCGGTAATTTAACTCTACATTTTCTCTGCAAAATAAGGTTCCAGTGTTACGGCTTTCACGAGTTCTACTGAATCTTTCATAACTTGCACATATTCCATCTTCTAGGATAACGTGCATTCGGCTGCTCTTACCTTCTCCTTGTACAGTCAGGGGTGTGTCCAGTGTCACTTGCTGGCCTCCATTTACAACCTCTGCCTGGCCCAGTCCCAGCATGCTCTGCTGCTCTGCTGTTTCAGCCGGGGCTTGCTGGAGAGTGTCACCCTCTATTTCCACTTGCATGTCATGGGCTACAGTCCCAGCTCCCAGGGGGTCTTCTCCTGACTGGGGTTGTAGCTGCTGGGCCAGTTCATACCTGGTTTGACAGGACATAGCTCTGATTGATACATTTATAGAGCACAACAGCATCTCTGTCAACAGTCCATTACATCTGTGAAAAAGCAGACTGTAGGAAATCAGACCTGTGCGTCTTCATGTGTTTCCTACAGTTAGGTGATGACTTAAAGGTCTTCTGGCAGTAGGGGCACATGTAAGGTCGCAGGTCACTGTGAGTAGTCATGTGGCGCCTTAAGCTGCCGCTGGTGGTGAACGTTGTGTCGCACATACAACACTTGTATGCCTTTAGCCCCGAATGTGTTCGGATGTGAGCTTTGAGGACTCCCGAGGAGGCAAAACTGCGACTGCACTGCACACACTTGTAGGGCCTTTCTCCCGTATGAGACCTGGCACAATTCAAAAACAGGTTCAGTATTTAGTGGCACATCAAGCAGCCTACAAGGCACCAGCACACTGCTGAAGATGAGTTTCTGAGGCATGCTGCCAGTACTAAGGAACAAAACGGACAGAATTCATCATTAGTACAAGGTGGAAAATCACTATGCATGGTCTGGCATGACCTGTCAGGATGATACATTACTTGGTGAACTTGAATAAGTATTAAGTATCAGTACAGGTTCATGGGTAATTCAAGGGCACTGTCAGTAGGGGTAGGCAGACATACAGCCTCAGCTTGTATTACAAGTTAGAACTCAAAATCTGCCAGAAAACAAGAATAACGAGGCACCAGCCATTATAAAAGCACCACAAACATGACAGTATCGTTATTTATCATTATCCTCAAAGACAAATGACTAGATTTCTGTCATAAAGATTGGCAAGAAAGTTCAACAGATACACTGAGCAGAGCAGCTGAGTGATTAGACTACTTATTGCTCTCCATCCATAAATGACAGGGTCATTTGAAACACGGTTAATAAAGTTCCTGTACTGTTTAGCCGTGTGTGGTGTAAAACAATTAATAAAGTCTTGTTTAAGGGTAAAGTGGGTTCGCTGAATATAACCCAGTTATTTCTCTTTTTCAACTCTTCCCCTTCCCCTCCACACACTCTTTTCACCTTGTCTTGCATCAATCTCATTTATTCCATTGTCACCAAATTCAGTGGACTAATCTGGTCCACTGCTTCTCCTTTCTGCCTGTCTGCAGATGAGCTTAAGCCAAGCAAAACTAAATCTTGCTGAGCGTTACACACTTGTTAATAGTTCTCTGATATGATTATGTAGACTAACATTGTAAGATCAGTTAAAAAAGGATTCGTGGGACACGCTGCTCTGCTGACTTCTGTGTGAAATCATTTTGTGTTAGACACAAATCTAAAAAGACAAGCTTTTTCTAAACTTTGTTTTTTGGGGGAAAATATTCAAATTGCAGGTGTTTCCACTTTTAGGGTTTATCCCTCGAGGACCATTAAAGACAGGTTGACATTGTGGATCCTGCCAAAAACTAATTTAAGAACCAAAGACTCCTCTTTTCATGGCCCCGATGACCTGTGGTGTTCTCCAAGCTCCTCCTCTCATGCAGTATCTGACTTGTTAAACGTCAAATCTATTGTCAGTGATGCCTCCTCTGTTCTGCTCTTCTCACCTCGAGCTTTCAACATATGTACATGGAAGGGTGAAGTCCCAGAAGGGAGATTTCTTCTTTAGGGTATAGATTATGGTTCTCCTGACCATAGTTTTCTTCACCTGTGTCGTTGTCTAGAAACAAACTAGCAACTAGCAACAGATTACGAAAAAAAACCCCACTTGCACTGGCCCTTAAAAAGCCATTGTGTTTTCACTCTTTGAGACTATGCACTGAAACAACACTATTACATAGAAGCTTTACCTGACATGCTGTTTAAGGTGACTTGACTTCTTATAGGCTTTACTGCAGTATTGGCACTTGTATGGCCGATCATTGGTCACAACATCCAGGTACTGTTGAAAAGCCAGGCGGGGGTTTTGGGATGGGATGAGACCTGTTAAAAACAACATGTGAGCTTACAACTGCTCGTCTTCAGTGTGGTGAAAAGGTGAAAGACCTTTCATTCTGCTGTCTGAACTGAGTGACCAAAATGTACTGGTCAGTACATTTCAATCTAAAACAAATGTCAAAGCAGATAACGCAGCATCACCCAATATTTGTGGGTATGTGCCTGTCACCATGTCCTCTTACCAAAGTCAGTGATGAGGATGGGTTCCTGCAAGGGGATATCTGGTAGAGGTAGGTTGCTTTTGGACACTTTGGCTTTGTTTGCTTTCCGTGGAAATTTATGCTTCTTCTGCTGCAAGCTTTTGAAGTGAGAAGCGATGTGTGTTTTCCTGTGGCCCGACGTACGAAAGATCTTGTCGCAGTGAGGGCAGGGGAAAGGCCTCACACCTAGAAACGGTCAGGGAAAAAAATAAACGTTTTGAAAAATTTACATTTGGAGAAGAAATTTTTCTAAACAAAAACAACAAAAAAATATAAACTCACATAGAGGTTTCAAAGTTATTAACTAAATCAATGTGAGCACATAACACATATTAAAAAGATATGCTCTCGTAATCTGCTTTAATTTTGGCTACATTCATTTAGAAGGAAACAGTGTATGAAGCAAAACAGATATTAGACTCTAAAAAGCACAAAGCCTTCGGAGACATACGGCTGAAAACATATTTATCAAAAGCTTTACCTTAGAACTAACACACAACCAGTGCTAAAGCAAACGCCTAACAGAGAGTGCCACTGCACAACAATTAGAGAGACAAAAGCTAATGCAAAGGCGCACATAGTAGCTCAAAAACATACAGCGTATACAGCATATACATGAATACAAATGAGGGCTCTAGCTGTAGTGGCACCATTAGATTTACGCAAGTCCTGCTTGAGCAATTTGTTGCATAATTTACCACAACATATCTTATTTATTCTAAATAAGAGCGACTGAAACGTAATATTAAGAGCCCACATAGTTCTCCTTTAACTTATGCTTAAAGTGACTATGCTAGAGTAACAAGTAAATAATGTAACATGCGGAGTGACTCTATAAAGTGAAAAGTGCTGGTGTTGCTTTGGCTTTAAGTGTGACCCCCTCACAAAGTGGACCTGCTTCTCACCTGTATGCAGCCGCATGTGTACTTTCATGCTGCCAGAGGTGGAGAAGCACTTCAGACAGCACTGACACTCGAAGGCCTTGATACCCGTGTGCGTCTTCATATGTGCTGTGAGGGTGCTCTTGACAGCAAAAGCTCTGAAGCACTGTTTGCACTTGAAAGGCTTCTCGTGGGTGTGGATGCGTATGTGTCGAACAAGGTCACTGGGCTTCTTAAACTCCTTGGAGCAGTAGGGGCATCCGTGCCAGCGAACACCATCCTCTTCCCTGATGGAGCCTAGAAAGGACACAACATAATTTCATTTTTGTTTAAAAACTACCCGTTGTTTGGTCGTTAGCAGGTTATTAATTACAGCCTTTATTATTTATGTTGCCTCCTACCTGGCATTTGTATAGGTTTCTTAAAAATGCTCCTCTTTTTCTCCCTGATCAGTTTGTCAGTACTTTGCACTTTCTTGTTTTCAACAACAGCGCCATCGGTCGTTTGGTTCTGTGACTCTCTTGGTGGGGCGTCACTCTGGGGTTGGACCACACTCAGCCCGCTGTTCTCCAGAGCTTGCTGCAGTACCGGAGGAGAACCACCATAACTTAGAAAATAACATACATGCACACCTCACACACACAAGCGATTTCAAAGAACCACAGCAATGGATTTGAAAAGAAGCAATCAACCGAGCAATCAAGATGTGATTGAAGTGTAAACTTAGAAATTACAGCCGTCTTTACAAAATCATTTCATATTTAGGGGTTTAAAAGTAAAACACACAAACACACACGCACACTAACATCATTATAAATCAAGGGAGTTTTGTTATTACTTGAAAGACAACCCTTTAAAGTGCACGACCTGTGGGCATCAGTCAATACAGAGTTTCTTTTAACAAATCGGACACAATATTGTCCGGGAAAAGCAAAATCGAACACAGGAATGCTGCTTACATCTTTGAAAACATTGAAAGTGATTATTTAAAAATAGCTCATTATTCAGGTACTAATGATTTTAATGTGGCCATTAAAAATTTTAAAAAGCCATGATGCAAAGCAGAGTTCAGTGACAATCATATCTTATCATGCTGGGGAGTACAGGCTGTATTAAACTCTGTGATGATACTCATCTCTGCACATTTGTTAAACTGCCCTCTCCCCTGGATGGATGACGTTTACAGAACAGTGAAAAAATCTTGACATTCAATCACCAAACGAACACAGAGCATATTATTTTATTTTACAGTCATGACTCAGGAGTCTTTACACTTTAAAAAGTACCTTCTTTCTAATTATATCAAGTTTATGTGCAGTGTTTAGTCCCTTCTCATTGAGTGGATCTAAGGTGATGTTTGAAGTTTAATGTAATGTACAAGCCGGGTCTGCGAATTGTAGTCCACATTGTGATTGGATACTGCTTTTTACATTGTAACAATCATGCAATTACACGCCCCTCACCTGTAGGATGTCCTGGTTAATGGCAGTTTCCATGGTAATGGCTGGCTCTGGAGGCTGGGGCTGGGCTGGCTCCCCACTGACCTGTTCTGACAGCTCAAGAAGTTGCTGGATGACATCTGTCACTCCCTCTCCACCTTCTGGCACCCCTGGAGCCTGACCTGTTGTCTCAGCCTCCTATAAAAAAAAACAAAAACAAGATGAGGGGAACAAGAAAGACACAGAGCAATGTGACGAAGACCTGGGACAGGCCACAATTTGTGGGATGACTTAACTTTTAGTAGGGGCTCTGTTGAGCATGAAACAAAGCACTGGTGATTGTTAAATAAAATATTAACGCCCACATTATTTATGCACATATTAGCATGGAGATACAACATCAGACAGACAGACAGATAGGTAATTAATCACTAAATAATAAAGGCTGTAATTAATAACCTGCTAACGACCAAATAATGGAAACACACCATTATCGTTCTAAACTAGGGAAAGGACTGGCGAGCTTTACGCTGCATTGTATGACTGAATGCCAGCTCAAATTTGGCAGAAGCCGTTCTTGATTGTTCTAGTGCAGAGGGAAATATTTTACCAGGGCAAAACTGAAAGACGGTGCTGCTCTTTTAGTGCAAATGAAATGGAAGTTTTTCAGTTTCTGGCAGTGGGATGACTTAACTTTTAGTAGGTGACGTATTGGAATGCCAATTGCAAAAAAACAAACACAATCATTATCTACTACAAAAAAACAAAACAAAGACTAAAACCATTTATCCTGTGCAGTTAAGTTATCTTCGGATAAAGAAGGAAAAAGCTGGAAGGAAATAAAAGTCCACAATTTGAGAAGCATTATCAGTAACAGTGCCTCTGGGGTTCGCTAAAGCTACCAACCACAGTGAATCAAACTAGACTTGTCTGCATTCAATACGGCAAAGGTTTTTTTTTTTTTTTTTTTTTTTTCTCACTTTTTTTTTTTTTCTTTTTCACATTTTTT
>VOQK01011722.1:58282-73173 GCA_015052645.1 Benitochromis conjunctus
TGTTTGTTTTTTTTGCTTTAGTTTGAACCCCTTCACCTTGGGAGGTCACTGCAAAAAAAAAATCTGTAATTTTCCAGTGTAAAGTCTACACTTCAACTACAGTACTGTGCAAAAGTCTTGAGCCACCTGTCATTTCTTTGTATTTTGCTTCCTTGAGAGGAGCTTCTAATAATTTTTTTAATTAGTCCTGAGCAACAGTTCGAGTCTTTCTGAAAGGTTTTTCAGTCCAGTCCTTGGTCAATATCGTGTACCCATTTCCTATTTTCTCGCAATTTTATTTATTAAATTTTTTGTTTTTTAAAGGGGGCAGCTTAAGACTTTTGCACAGTACTGTACTTCTTACCTGGTTAATTCTGGAGCAGAGAAAATGTTGAGCAAATTGTGTTACTGTTCAAGTTACATATAGACCTGATGGTATGTATCCCCCTACTAACTGATATAAATCACATTAGGAAATAGTGGCACACTTTTTAGGGCAGTAATCCCTGGAAGGCACTTGTGACGTTGCAGTTGGTTCTTCATAAAGTGTTTCAAAGTCAGAACTGTTTTATCAGAAATGCAAAAGCAAGCTAAACAGAGTTCAAAGTTCACACTCTGGGCTTATTTCACCACAGACCTGACACCAGTAAAGACTGAAAGGTGGTTTTTACAAAGTCATAAATGTTTAGATAACCAGAATTTGAAGAGTCCACTGGACGGGTTAACGTAAAGCTGCTGAAATCACTTAAGCCAGTTGGTTCTGAAACACTGACAGTGTATGAAGTGTGTGCTGAAGTGGGACCGAGGTATCCTCCACCAGAACTAGCTCTTACAGTTTCTCATCCAACTCCATTTCACAAAAGTCCAAAGCCAGCTATAACTGGAGGTGGCTGTAGTGGATGATCAGTCTAACCTACATGGTGTGGTAGTCAATGAATATGCATTTCCATAATATTCTGTACTTTACTTTCAGAAATGCAGTATTTGGATAAAATTTACATGTTTCCAACATTTAAAATCTAATGCCATAAATTCAATAGTGTTGGGTTAATATGATACGCATATTGTAAATTGCTGTTTTACCAATCATTCTTCCATCAAACGACTTAATGTTCTGACTAATATTCTGCAGCTGATTTTAAATCACAAATTCACAGGAGAACAACTTTTTTCCAAAAGCTATAGCACTACGATCTGTGTCAAGCAAAGGCTTTGGATGCCATTAAACACTTTCTCCCCCAGCTCCTCAGCAACCACCAGCTCATGAAATCTATTGTGAATAACCCCAGACTTTGTTGTTGTTTTGTTTTTAAGTCAGCCAAATGTACAAGCAGTCTACAAAAGCAAAGCTAAAGACCTCTTGTGAAAAACTGATGCATTATTCAAAGGGTCCAGCCGTTGGGCTCTCCAGTTCAATCAACTGGCCAAATCACCATCTTTTATCATGGAATACACAATGGTGTATGCAGGTAAGACAAAACACACTTCAATTCATTTGACAGATTGAACCGCTGACAGAAAATTATTCAACGTTTTACTCAAAACCACTTTTTATTCACATTCCAAACAACAGACCACAACCAGCCATTTAATATGATTGCCAATCTCTGACAGCTCATTAAAGTAACCTAAGTGTGAAGCTTTTTATTAATCAGTAAAATCTTTTGAAAGAGCCATAATTGAAATGCCCCGCTTTAGTAACAAAGAAGGATGTGCTGATATATTTGTAGCAATTTCCTGTATCTCTTCTTTAGGTGTATAATTTAGTCAGTAGCTTGATTCATATTTATATTGTTTAAGCAAACCAACTGCAATGATGAGAATTTTACACCTCCTTGCTTCTGACTATAAGAAAGTTCAGACTGTGTGTGCTACAGAAGACCCAGGCAAACCTATTTCTCTCAGCAGCCAGGTTGGCTGAAGTGAACTAAATTAGTTTAAGGCTTGGTGTGCAAGCACAAAACATCATTCATGCTCACCTAGCACTGCTCATTGTGATGAGGGACCTTTACAATCACACAGCCACAGAGCTGAGTTAGTTCAGCCACATTACAGGAAGTAGTCATTAAACCAGGAGCTACCACCACGTCTATAAATCCAACCATTAACTAGCTCAGTTTATAAATTCTAGAAACAGACACAGCCACACACATGAGAATTTAGGTACCCAGGGAGGTCTATGATGTGTGTCCTTCTTTTGACCACTCTACCACGGTGTAGCACTAAGTGGAAGACTTGACAGATCCCATTTAGCCTCACTGACTATATCAGGAAGGATAAATCAGCCAGGCTGCAAAAAATGGCTGCTGTGAGGTGTTTACAAAAGAGAAAAATCAAACAAGGAACCTCATTCCCTTTCTGACACACAAACAATATGACAAAGTGCCGTGCTTTGAGTATAACAAGCTGTGAACAGAGGTTCTGGCAATTTAGTGTGTGACTCAACAAGATGTACAAAAAAAAATACACACACACACACACACACACACACATGTACATATACATATGTGTATATATATATATCTGTGGAAACAGTACAAAGGAAAGACATGCTAGTGAATTGCAGAAGGTTGGTAAAACAAATGAAGTTAGTTTAAATTATCCAACTTTTCATGAACATGGTACAATTTCTATACAATATTAAAGCAGTGTCAGAAATCTAAAACATTATGGTGTCAATTCCCCTTTAATGACAATATCTAATCTTTATAAACAAATTAATTACACAGTCTTGAAACGTGAACCTGAAGCCAGGTCTGTGTTTTTACTGCGCTCTTACCTCAGAATGAACCCTCTGAACGTGAGAGTGCAGGTTCCCCTTCTGGGAGAAGGAGGCAGGGCAGAACATGCAGAGGTGAGGTTTCTCCCCGGTGTGTCTCACCATGTGAGTCTGTAGCACCACCTTCTGGTTGAAAGCCTTGCCGCAGTGCGTGCACTTGTAGGGTCTCTCACCTGCAGAGGAGGGCACGATCAGGTCAAGAATCAGGCTGTAATAACTGATGACAAACTGTTACTTTAAAGACAATGGCAAATGTATACAGTCTAAATTAATCCCTTGTTAAATTCAACAACAAAATTAAACTATTTCTGGAGATGTATAATCATCAAAAGACTCACCGGCATTGCTTTAATAAGAATTTGTCCCACAATATTACCCACATATGTGAATGTCAGTGATATAATATCCAATTTTGTTACAGTACAACTGTGCAATTTTGTCACCTTGGTAACAACATGAGGCTGGTATTACTTCAAGCTAAATTAAGAGGACTCAAATACAGTCCTGTACAGTTTCAACATCACTGCAAACCACAGAGGTGCAAATGAACCATAACGTGTGTGTTTGTATAGTCTCCAAAAACTACTCTTTGCCTCATCAACTGAAAGGTTGTTTGAGATTCAAAGCACAAGAGAAGTCAATTCAATCCCGCATTAGCCCCCCCAGCTCAGGCCAGCCAAACAATTTAACATGTGGATGATGGGTAAGCAACATGTGGGTGGGAGCTACTGGCTACATTAACCTGAACCCAGATGGCTGAACGTTCACAGGAGCCACGAGACCATTTGAATTGAAACGGAATATCAAATTCTACCCACACAATCTCTCCATACGACAGCTGAGCAATGGGCCCAGCTGAGGTGTGTAGTTTTTCCACAAATGCAGTGCAGCTACTCACAAATTTGTAGCCTTATATGAAAGAGTGGAAGAAAAGGAAACCAGAATAAGCTCAGTTAAGAACGTTTTTTTCCTAATTGTAAAAATGTTTGGAGCTACCAAAGAGCTTTCCATCAAAAGAAAATCATCAGGATTATTTTTAACCTGTGGATTTAAGTCTTAATACATTTTTGTATATCAAATGCCCAGATATAACAGGAAAGAATGGTAATACAAACGCCATGTTTAAACCATATGCTGGCCAATTGTGGCCATTATGAGCCACAAAGAAAACCTTGATTATACATGGCTTGTATATTTTATTTCATTTTAGTGGACAGCATTCCCAAGAAGAAAAGACCTCAATGGGACATAATATAATCAAAACAAAATGAAAAAAACAAAAACAAACAAAAAGTCTCCAAACACCTTCAAAGTCCACTGCAGGCTACTGAGCCCCCATCAAACTCAAGCTGCTGCCAGTATCCACCCACACTTCAGGCTTCTGGAAGCTCAAATACAAAGTTCACAAATGAAACTTAAGAAGCAACCGCTCACATTGTTTCAGAGGATTGATTCAGAGAAGCCAGAGAAATATCTATACCTCTCTCCACCACATGCACCACAAGGGCTCAAGAACACTACAGAGGAACAGTGTCAGTAAACAAAGTTGTTGCTGCACACACAACAGAAAGCTTCTTTGGTTAGATTTTACATTTGTTTTAGAAACCATGGACGGGTCCAAAGAGAAAGGGCTCTGAGTAGATGTTTACCAGCACACAGTTCAGTACCCAGCATCAGTGATGGTGGTGGAGTGCATTAGTACATGTGGTTTATTAACTTATCTGTTGCAAGATCTTTGGTTAGTGATGTTTACAGATTATATCATGGAAGCCTTTGCTTGTTTAAAGCAGGACTAAGATCAGCTACATTCTGCTCACACATTTGGCACATTATAAAACAAGGAGCTGAATACTATATCAAGCAATAATGGCAAACATTTAGCTTTCAAAACTACAACAGCTGATCATCTCAGATCCTAAAATAAGAGTTTCCTCTGAAGAAGACAGTGGTAAACCTGCCCGTGTCCCAAATTACAAAAACATCTCATTTAACACGAGCCTACAGTCTCCTACAAACTATAAAACTTCTCAATTTCAAAGTTTAGTATGATGTTTATATTCATTTCCTGCTTATCGTTTCTACTGGCACAAATACATTGTGTGAGTATGGACATTAATTTTATTTTTATTCCACATAAGGATGAGAGCACGATGGTTAAGTGCAAAAAGTGTGTAATGTATGAATATGTTTAATATATAAGTTTTTTGTGTGATGACCCTAATGCTAATCACAACAAAAAGGGGGAATACCTCCAAAATGCACAAATATTTGACCACACAGCATAGCATAGCAATGTAGGTGACTCTCAAAGCGGAGCCAGTGAGAAGCTCCAAGCTTAAATCTCTAACCCTAACCCTATAATCAAGTTTTTCCTTTTCCTTTCTCACTCACCTGTGTGTATTCGGATGTGCCTGATGAGCTGGCTGGGCTTTTTGAAAGCCTTTCCACAGTGATGGCAGCTGTTTGTGAACCCACTGCGATCAATGTTTTTCTTGTAGTTTCTTGAAGTAGAAGTGAGTGGCCTGTAAAGGAAAAAGTCTAGTTTAGTATAGAGTACATTAACATAGGAGCGCAGAAGGTCACTCATAATACACCAAAGCAGATTTTTAAGCCTCATATTAGACATTTAGACAATTATCCTTTGTGTACAAGTACTTTCTTCACAATTAAAACAAATGTTTGTTCTATAAGTAAAGACAAATGGTATGTGGTATTACACAGTCAGCTCATGTTTTAATAAGACACATAAAAAAATGATGTGAAAATAAATTACTCAAGTCAAAATAATATACTTCTTTCTACATAGAAATAAAAACATTCTTCAAAATTTGAGTTTTTACTAGCGCTCTCCGTGTTAACGCTTCAAAATTGGCAAATTCGCATTAACGAGTTAACACAGATTGATCAGTGTGAGTGGTTACCCTGCGTTAATGCGTTAATGCAGCTTAAGCGCGTTAACGCCGTCATCACGACTAACGCGATTAACAATGAACCCATCTGGAGCACAGACTGACTCAGAATCCCTGAAATGTCTCTGTCAACGCATTTCGGGCAGTTTGTCCAAAGTTTGTCCATTCTGCACTCCAGACAGGTTGAGTGCGTTAAAAACTTGAATTGCATTAATCGTGATGACTGCATTAACGCCGTATTAACACATTAGAGCTAAGAGCACTAGTAGTTATACTTTCTGGGAGGGTTTGGTTTGAACTAAGGTGAAGGTATGTCTTTAACTCCACTTCAACTGCAGACAGGTGACATATTATAGGGGAAAACCTGAACCCTTTACCTCTATTATGAAGAGTATTGGTTGTTTTTTCATTCTGTTGTGCTAAACATTTCCATCCTGAATGGGAGTGCCCTCTTCCACAAGGACAATATTCCCATCCGTAAAGCACAAGTGGTTTCTGAATGGTTTAATGAGTTTTAAAAGGACGTGAATCCCAACTCAGCTGCACACGTACAGGAAATTGAACTTCTTTAGACAGGCCTCAGTCCAGTAGGGCTCCGGAGACTTTGACAGTCGAGCCCACACTGAAGCTGTTCTAGTAGCATATTTGTTACTAGTCTTCAAATTAACATTGCCATAGAAACCATGTCTGAAAGAATAGCTCAGAGTTGATAGCGTAAAGCATTAAATTGGCTCAAGGCGTTATTTCAAAGTAGTGGACCTTGGTTCTAATCCTTAGCCTGTAGCAGTAACCGGCTACAGAAAGCATTGAGAACAGCTGCATAGAATCGCCTAAGCATTTTTGTGCTTAGCTCCTATGAAAGATTATCTGACAATGAGTACAAATGTACTTATTTTCCATGAAATACTGTTATTACTGTAGCATGATTGAGTCTCATAACTCTGCAGAGCTGCTAATTCACCTAAAACTATGTTGCACATATGTTTTTTTCTTCATAAAAGTTTAATGTATCTTGAATCAAACACCAGAATATGCTCGGCATTAAAATTGGAAACTTTAGACTGTAAAGAAGATGCTTTGACTTTCTTTAAACAGCTGCATGATTCATGCCACATTTTTAACCCAAAGCCTTTCCTCTTGACTGTGTCAAATGTAATAAATCAGCATCCAGAAGTGTCTTGTCTGACCTCATTTTGATGTGACTCTTCATATGCTCCTTTATTTGTGCAGACGTCTTGAACTCCTTGTCGCAGGTCTTGCAGGTGTAGACCCTGACGCCCGAGAGCTCCTTCCGATGCTCCTCCAAGTGCAGAGAGAGCTGGCTCTGAAGAACAAACTCATCTCCGCATTCACCACAGATCAGATTCTGCAGGAATGGAAACCAGTGACATAGAAAGGAGTCAAAAAGAGAAATAAAAGTGCATAATATGCACAGAAACCACAGAATGAAGCATTTTACCTCCTCCTTCTCATGCAGCATGACATGGGATTTAAGGCTGGCGATGCGAGAGAACTTCTTATTGCAAACGGGGCAGGTGAAGTCCGATGTAGTGTGTGTGGACTTGTGTAGCGTGAGGTTGAACTCCATGTTGAACGTCTGTGAGCACTGGTCACAACGATGAGGCTGCAACAGAAATGAAAGAATGCTATGAGCTTCTTGTAGCTGCTGTCACTTGGTGAAGACAGATGGAAACAGAAAAGAGACTAAAAAGACAAGCTGGAACAACTGAATCTCAATCAATGTGCTACTTTGTCTAAATTAAGAAACTGCTTTGTTGTGAAGGGTAGAGAGTACTGTATATTAACAAGGAAAGGGAAAAAAATCCCCATGAGGAAAAAATGGCCCCAATATTAAATCTCTTTTCTATTAGGAGAACAAGCTGACTTCATTTCAGAGTGCGTTTTTGAATCTAGTCAAGTCTGAGAGTGGCACTGACACAGTTGAGTCTTACTCAGTCTGGCATACCTAGAGGCCACTGCTCTTCAACCTGGAGAGAGGAAGTGCAAAGGCAACGGACTTGAAATTTTAATGGCCCAGAGCTGCAGGTCCAGCTGCAAATGAAACGAATTAGGCTCCAATTGACGCCTTTTTGCTCCCGGTCGCTCTATTCTAACCTTCTCCTTGGTAGCACGGTGCGAAGAACCAAATCCCTTAACTTGCCTGTGATTGTGCGCAATGTGTGAGAGCCTGAGAATACAAGTGAGAATAAAGAAGTGAGAGAGAGAGTGTTACCAAAAGTGAGCGAGCAAGAAAGGCAGAGATGTGAGTGCTGCAAGCGCTTTAAAATGGATAAATGAACGTGATGTGGAATGAGTTCCCACACATCTCAGTCCAATTATCCTGCACCAAGAGAAACCACCAACAAAACCATTATCAGTGTACCTGCTTCATACAACATCTCCACACGTGATCATAAAGAAATGCAGAGAAGTTTTCAAAATGTTATTTCAGGAATACTTGCTAACTCAGGTTGCTAGCCATCACACTACCACCATCATATTTTACTGTTGATATGATGTTCCTTTCTGAAATGCTGTGTTACTTTTACACCAGATGTAGTGGGACACACACCTTCCATAAAGTTCACCTTTTTCTCATCAGTTCACAGAGTATTTTCCCAAAAGTCTTGTGGATCATCAAGATGTTTTCTGGCTAAACTGACACAAGCCTTTTCTGTTCCTTTTGCTCAGCAGTGGGTTTCGTCTTGGAACTCTGCCATGCAGGCCATTTTTGCATAGTCTCTTTCTTATGGTGGAGTCATGGACACTGACTTTAACTGAGGCAAGTGAGGCCTTGCAGTTCTTTGGATGTTGTTCTGGGGTCTTTTGTGACCTCTTGGATGAGTCGTTGCGGCGCTCTTGGAGTAATTTTGGTCAGCCAGCCACTCCTGAGAAGGTTCACCACTGTTCCATGCTTTCGCCATTTGTGGATAATGGCTCTCACTGCGGTTTACTGCGGTTTACACCTTTAAAAATGGCTTTATAACCTTTTCCAGACCGGGAGATCTCAATTACTTTGTTTCTCATTTGTTCCTGAATTTACTTGGATAACGGCATCATGTCTGGCTTTTGAGGATCTTTTGGTCTACTCCACTTTGTCAGGCATGTCCTATTTAAGTGATTTCTAGATTGAGAACAGGTATGGCAGTAATCAGGCCTGTGTGTGGCAAGAGAAATTGAACTCAGCTTTCCACAAAAAATTAGGAAATCAGGAAGGAAGCAAGCAGACACTTTTTCACACCGCTGTATGTTTTGGCTTGTTGTCATGTTGGAAGAGAAAGCAACAACCCAGACCCAGTTTCCCACAGCATAATACTCCAACCACCGTGTTTCACTGATGGGACACTGTGGGGATGTACACCTCACCCTTCTTTCTCTAAACATAAGTAGCATCTCTGTGGCCAAAGAGCTCTAGCTTCAAATCATCTGATCAAAGGATGCGTTTCCAGTGTGCATAATCTTTCTCCAGGTTGTCATTGACACATTTCAGTCTGGCTTCAGTCAAGTGAAGATTTTCTTGGTCTTGCAGTTCATTCGTGTGCGAGGTTCTAGAGATCAAGACTTTGATATTTCAATTCCTGACTTGGCTAAGTTGTTTACTGGTATCATGCCAGTTGTTCTTGGGTCATTAGACACATCTCTCGCTATTTTTCTTTCCAGAGTCCTTGAAATCTTTGGCTTCTGATCTCTGCCAGGCTACGATACCTTTGTATAACCATCTCCTGCTGTGTTAGCATAAGTGATTCTTTTTCTCAAGTTTAAACTGATTTCTTTTGTTTTTGGCATGATGCTTTCTCAAGTGACAGTTCAAACCCTTTCTGAAGTTTTTATACTGTGTGTAAATGGGAAGATAACCCTCAGTTCTAGCTTGATTTTACAAGCTTTGAACAATACAAAGTTATAGCATATCACTGCACAGCTGTGGTTTGTACTAAATAAAAAGGTCACTTTGTCAGAGGGCTAATAATAGGGACCCTGGTCATTTCTGTTTTGCTTAAATAACCCTGTTATTGTCAGCAAACATAAATAACTTGTACTTTTTTAGACATGTTATAAATTCCTTGCTCTGTTAAAAAGGCACTAGGGAAATTTTTGACAAAAACTTTAAATTTCATATATGGGCTAATAATTTTGTTTTCATCGGTACATCAGTTAATGTTTTTCAGAAACTACAGTAGGAATGTTAAGACTTTCCTATGTGGCAGCATGACATGTGTTAGGCAGGGAAAAGGAATGCACTCGGTTACTGAAACTGAAACTACAGAGGGGTGACTGCAGCTGACATCATACAGTAATATTTTCTGTGCTGTCACTGGAAAGGTAGGCAGAGGTTTGTGCGTGGGTGAGAAACCCTGGTCTTTTTACTGTTTGTAACAGTACATTTCAGAAGCTTTTAAAGTAAATGGATGCAAATAATTTAAGACCTGTGCTAAGACTGCCAAAGAGACTACAGACTGCCGAACTTCCACACTGTGAAAAATGATCCGAGCTGAAAAATCCAGCACAGCTCCAGCTTTAATGCTAACCTACTAGAGCGGCCCAAATCCAACCTGTAGCTGGGACATTATCATCCACTGCAGCTTTAACACCACGTCTGTCATTCCTTTTACCTGCTCACATGGTATAAGACTGGCACTATCTTCTTTTTCCATCATTATAAACCCTAATACTCCAACCAATTAAATCAAGTAAGGAATTAGCCTAATTCTTTTCAAAAGTTTTATTAAAAGATTTAATTTTTTTTTCCTTTGAGTTGATTAAATTCATTACTATTAATCTTCTACTTTGCAGATTATGTAATTTTAGGGTAATTATTTTTATTGTATGCATCTACTACAAACTGCACTTGACTATGAATACTGTAGCATCCAGAGTGGGTGTTTTGGGGTACAGCATGACTAATATCAGGTTTTCAAATCACCAGTATTTGGCGATTTAAAAATCAGATACATCAGGTGATATTTCTTTCTTTCAGACAAACAAAACATGCACATATTTTTATGTGTACTTGTTTTACTGCCACAAGTCGTTCTGCCTGACTCAGCTCAGATCAACTGGTTGTTGTTGTTGTTGGCATTTCAAAAAAATCTTGCAGAGTGCCCTCTGATGGCTACGGAGCCCCGCAAGGGACATTGGAGAAAAAAAAAATTAAGATGAACTTTTGAGAGATCTCGCAAAACTTTTAAGTCCATGCACCTGCAGGTCAGTACTGAAACCTTAGAAACAACCACAGCGACGGAGGACACACACCCATGAGAGAGATTCATAGATTTTTATTTTGGGCTTGGACTAAACTTTAAAGCTATAGTACGGCTAAAATAAAATAAAAATTCTCCAACGTCCCTTTGAGGAAGTTGTAGATTTCTAGTAGCAAACTGTACATGTTAGCTAAAATATTATATGTGTGCTATCATACAGTCAGGTCCATAATTTGTCATACCACCACCTCAATTTTTGTAGCTTTGCCTTGTACACTTCCACAGTGTGGAGGTTTAAGTCAAACAAGTGCAGAGTTCCAGCTTTAGTTCAATGGACTGAACAAAAATATTGCATTACAGCCATTTTTATCCATAGTCCCCTAATTTAAGTGGGCACTATGTAAACTAAGTTATATTTTAACTGAAAATATCTGAGCTGACTTAATAAGCACTTTAACTTAGCAGTAATAGAAATCATTTGCCATTTAAGATCATCAACTTTAAAGTAATTACCTGTTTTTACGTTCCCAACTTTTTGTCAACAACTAGGCCATTTTCAAGCAAACACAATGCACAACAGTTAAAACCCTGGAAATCATCACTCAAGGGCTCAACACATGTTTGAACTGACATTAAATGCTTGAAAATAAATTAAAAAGCACTACCAGAACTACCCTAAAATCCTGGATGACCATCGCCTACATCTAAAGTGACCAGGCCCAAGATATTGTGTCCCGCCGACACATCCATCTTATACCTACCTTATCATTGATCTCATGTTCACGGAGGTGCTTCTGCAGCTGGCTCTCTGTGGTAAAAATCTGGGAGCATATTGTGCACTTCTTATCCTTGAGCTCCCCATCACTGAAGCCCTCTGCCTTAGTCTCACTGGCATTTGCATCTGATGACAAGCACAAGAGGTGACACATGAGTATTTTAATGTGCTTTAAGAGGCTTTCTCCTGTGAAGGATGGCTAAACTACATGTTGTACCTCTTCAGTAACGCAGGTTATGTGTTGCCTGGATATGTTTCTTTTAAGTCTAAATTCAAGCAGTAGGTTGTATTTATATTGTACACGTCACATGACTCTACACTCAGATAGTGTATTTATGGTATAGCAGCAGATGTTCGGTCTACATTTAACAGATCCAAAACTAGTATTTGTGAACATAAGTTACAATTCTGATCGTATATAAAAGTATTTCTCCTTTTCAGGTCATTTACAATCGCATGTCATATGTACTTTTAGCTATACACATGCACGTGTCTCACTTGATTTCGGGACGCAACACTTAATGTTGCATGCCCAAGTGGACTGTTAGTCACCGGCAGGGATCGGACTGTTTAATCCGGACATCATTTTTGATATAATGTCGGGTCCTCCTCGTCTACTCGTCAATCAGTGGACTCACGTGGTAACGTTCAGTTTAAGTTATACGGCCACCGAGCAGCTGTAACAACCTTGTGTTCTGATAATGATATCACACTGCAAAATGAATGCATTTCCAGAGCACATGAAAACATATTATTTGGGTCGTGGTAAATGTGCGGATGTGACAACTTGTTCCGAGGTATCCATCGGCAGCTGGACAGCCTCGGTACCGCGCTTCACAGTATCAAAACAACAATGGCCAACATTTTAGCGTGTTAGCCAAGAAGCTAACGATAGCAAAACCAGCTAGTTAGCAACAACATGCTAACAACGAAATACTAATAAATGCATATTCTATATTTTAAAAAAGCGTACATTAACTAACGCCACAGAGCACCACTGCTCCGCTCCTCGCGGACACCAATTTAGACTGGAAGCCAATAAGAAGAGCCACCGAAACGTTATTAATATCATTCCGCCTCAATCACTCCTTCGCCGTACAAAGCAAAGCCCACCCGCAATACTATATCCGGGGACTATATGCACTACATTGAAGTGTTATTATATGCGCTACAGAGGTGTTTGGCAAAACAATAGCAGGTTATTTGGATAGCCCATTATCTATATATTTTATTCTTTGCATTTTGGTACTTGTTACCTGTTTCGTCGTTGCTTTGAACTCTCAGTTTGCGAGGCCGGCCCCGCGGCATAGTTCCAGTACTCAGGGTGGGTGTGCTGTGAACGATTTGCTTTTCAAAATGGCGACTCTGTCATCAGTAGACAGCAGCGTCCTCGCGCAGACACACAGCTGCACGGACTAGGGAGACATCTACTGTTTGGTTTGTTGTACTTCACTTTTTGTTTACAAACCTGCAACTTTCAAGTTTTGAAGCTACTTTGTTATGAAATTCTTGGAATAGCACACTGCCACTTATCTTAGTAGTAAACGAGCCGTAAAAAGATAAAATAACAAGCCACAAGTACAGACAAGTTCTTCAAAATGTTTTTTCTTTTTTTAAAAAGGAAATATTCATTTTCATTAATCCCCAATAATATTAATAATAATAATAATAATAATAAGACCAACAGACTAAAACACACTTACTTAGGCATTGCAGATACACCGATTGCAAAGTTTTAATAGCCCACTAAACGAGATAAAAACGCCACAAAGTGAATTAAAATGCTGAAGTGACACATTAAGGAGCCTATCTGTAAAAAGATGAGCGTAATATTACAGGCAGAGGATATAAAAGCACCCATAAAATACTGTGCTATAATTATACTATAAACCTGCTCTTCACATAGTCTAAATCCTCTAGGAGTACGAGATAAAAATATCATAAAGTGCAATATGTTAGTTTGGAACTCACAATTGAGATCCCATTAATTTTTCAAAGGTACGTTTAATACCAGCAGAGGGAGACAATGAGTTATGAAAAACTTTGGTCATTTATGGGCCAAAAATCCTGAAGATGCTAACAGGATGATTGTGAAACGTTGCATTGCCTGAATGATTGTATACTTCACTCCTATCTCCTGGGAGTCTGAATGATTCAGTATGTAGTGAATGTTTTGAGCTTTACAGTGCTGGTACACCGCTGAATTAAAAGACAGTCGGCGCACACACCCATGCAAATATACCCAGGATGACTAAGGTCATGTTAAAGACTATGCATGCTTCTCATTTGCTTGTCTGTGTCTGATAACAATCCAGTGTTTGTATTGATGGCAGCACTTTTAATTCCACACAAAGTCAAAAGGATTTCTTTTTTTTAATTATTTTAGTAGGCAAAGTGCAGGGAAGCAGAGCTCAGAGTAAAAATAGAGGAACAAGACTATTACTGTTTAGGTTACTGAAACCCCTGCAGAGGTTTGTGGCCAAATATAAATAAATCCTGCTCAAAGTTTCATCCTGGCTGTGCATCACGGTATGTAAATGTAGAAGAAGAAAACTCAACCAAATACAAATGTAACATGTTGACTAACATGTACTCACAGAATTGGGAAAAAAAGGCACCACTCTTATTAATTTGGAAAATATTCAAAATCCATGCTTTTTAAAGAAAAACAGTGCTTGTTCAGCTTTGCTCTGTTGCCCATCTGTTCTGTAGATGTTTAGCAGCATGTAAGGATGAGCCTGATTGCCTCAGCAGCATTTTCCCCAAAGACACAGGCCTAAAGGGGGAAAAGCCACGACTCTTCTCTGTATTTGTATTTATTTCCAAAAGGGGAAGTCAGCTCCTTGAGTTTTAGTGAATAAGCAAACAACCAAGTGCGCGTTCATTGTGTAAGAACATCTGTTCCTGCCAGGCCGCCACTTACTTTGCACGTCCCCTCGTGGCTCTACAGGCCACCGATCTCACCACTGAAAACAAAAGCCTGGACACATCACTCTGACCTTGTGGGATTGTCCACACCCCTATTTGCTCCCTTTCCTTTTTTTTTTTTTCTTCATCCCCCTCACTTCCCTTTCACCACAGTCAAGAGGAGAGTGATCAATCATTAAAACTGTCGTGGGCTCGGGGCAGTGGGATTCTCAGGAAACCCGCTTCTTTAAGAGATATGCTAAAGTCACGTTGGGATAAAAACACGCTGCGAGGGAAAATGAAGTGAGGGAGCTGCTGTCGTTGGGTCCCATCACTTGCTTTGT
>VOQK01011724.1:5878-17338 GCA_015052645.1 Benitochromis conjunctus
ACATTATAGGGTAAAGACAGACGGAAAACCAAACGTATTATATTTTTTACCAGCATCAAATAATAAATAATCTGTTGGGAACTTATATGATGTTAAATCAGGGCATGTATCTTTTAAACAACTGGCATGGTGTGCTGAAAAAAACAACTAATTAAGACATCTGAAACAATTTTTTTAAGGTCAAAGCTTAATTAAAGTTTAGTTTAAGCATCAGAAATTATTGCATAAACCTAATTAAAATGAAGTAAAATGAAATAATTAACATAATGCAACTGTTCATTCTGTAGCACAGCTAAAGAAGCCCATTCCCTGCACAATTAATTAGCAGTCATTAAGCTACAAGCTTCTGAACATTTAATCTTTACACAAACTTAAAAAAAAACAGCCAAAACTTATTTTCATGTTTATTGTGTCACTGTATTAGTAGTAGTGTAATATTAGAGTAATGTGTTGTAAATAAGGCATGTATGGATGAAGAAATGTAAAAAGAGCCTCATGTACCCGCAATAGGGTGAAAGAAGAGTGTTAAGTTAGCCCAGTGTTTCTCAAACTGTGGACCTGCTGTAACTGGGGAATGGGCAAACAGGTTCAAAATATGAAATAAAACAAAAGTGAATGAACAGTGTTTTAAGTTTTTTAGGCTGAAATACTAAAAAATACAACATGAAATATGCTCAGGCAACAGACCACATTGTGATTATACTGTCCTTAAAAATGATTATACATGTTTAATTGAACAAGTATAATAAAAATATGTACATGTACATATTTTTCAATACAAATTTTGATTATCCTTGATTTACTAAAATGTTTGTGTTCATTGCCCAAGGGCAGCAAAACACAGTAAGGCCACTTTTTCTAGGGTATTAATGGAAAAGCAGTGTTTGTAAACTCCAGTCTTTGGGACTCCTTGTTTTATGTTTCGTGTGCTTCCCCAGTCTAAAACACCAGATTCAAATGATCACCCTGTTATCAGGCAGTAGCAGCACATAATACCCACTTGGTCATTTGAATCAGGTGTGTTGGAGCAGGGATCGGTATCACTTTTGAGAGCACTGAGCGATTAGATGTGTAAGCAATCAAACCATGCACTAACATGAACTTGTACTGATTTGCAGGAAATGAGCACAGGAGCTTTTTATGGGTGGAAAGAATGTGATTGGACAGTTAGGGTCATAGGATCACTCCCTTAGTGAGAACAATGAACTTGATGAAAGTGACAGCGAGTAAGAGTGGACATGAGACATGCCAGAAAAAGTAAGTTAGACAAACACTGACCTTACCTGTATGAAGCATGCATTTATAAACTTGCATGTTTGCTCCCACTGAGCACATAACTACAAATTATACAAGAGTCTCTCCTCTGTTTTCGCTTTTCTATTTGTTTTTTCATCAAAATGTCTGCGTGCAGTACTTTTCCAGTGACCCAGGCGGGGCTGAACTGGGGGAGAAGAAATTACTTTTCCCTTGTCATGTTAATATTTAATGGAGTACAGAGAAAGCAAACATTACCAGAAACACATTCTGTGTGGTGTGGTAAATGGTTGCATCCCCTCTTCATTTTGTTTGTAATTGGACAGTACGGTTTGCAGTTACATGGCATGAAAAACAAGAGCATCAGAAAAAGAATAATATATATCACAAAGCTAGTAAAATAAGATTGAATACACGTAATAATTTTGGTTTTCATTGGCACACGACCACACTGCCTCTCAACTACAGTGGAACTCTTAGCTCCAAACCATAAACTCAGCACATTTTTTAATCAGTTAACTGGCTAGCCAGTCAGAACTGAGCTATGGCTCTGTCTACTAGCTGCCATGTCAGCCGGGCCACTTCTGCCTTACAGCCCAAGGGGAATAATGGCTGCTCCTTCATCACTGACACTGTTCAGCACAAGAGGAAAAGATGAATTTAAACTGATGGAAAGAAACCACATGCTTATATTTGCACACAAGCATGCAAATGCACACACAGAGTAATGTCGCCTGCTCACATCAGCAGATTTATTGAGTTGTTCCACTGTGGACCGGTTCTTTTCTTTCTTTCTTTTTTAACACATTTTTTTTAAGACTCTGAAAGCACAGACAGGTGGCCTGGCTGTTCTTTACCCTTAAACCAGGGGTGGGCAACATGTTTCTCGGAGAGGCAGAGGAACTCAAGAAACAGAAGCACATGGCCACATATTGAACAACTCAATAGAAACACGACAAACATGTTAAAATAAATAAATGTGGCAAACATGACATGATTTACAAGTTTGGATTCCTGACAAACCATGAACTGTATCTTAGAAAATGTCAAGTTTTCTGTATCTTTTGTCAGTTTTATGTAAAATTGACTACATGAAAAAAATTTGATCAAATATAATCAAATCCATTCATTTTTTGTCTCTTATTACCTGTGTGCCTGTGTAAAACGATCCTATTATTTAATATTCCTGAACACAATTTTGTTTATGCACCGATTCTCATATGTAGACTTTACTTAATCAGATACATTATTGCCAGCCCAGGTATATTGTGCAATTTAGTTTGACTTTTTTATCCACCTGGGACAATAAAATGGTCAGTTTGCTATCTAATCTCAATCAGTCAATAAGCCATAGCGCTTTGCTTTTAGTGTTTCCCTGTATTAGCCTCATCAGGTTGTTGCTGAGGCTCACTCATTTTGTGGTTAGACTCTCTGCTTTCTTGGACTGCAGCTGGTGGTAGTAGTCCTTGTTCCACCGTGGTCATCCACTGGGAGATGCAGGGCCACTTTAACCTGAAACAGGTGTGGAAATGTTTCATAAGCCACTACATTCAGCTCAAGTCCATCCACAGTATGAGAGACTCAGTGAAGAGACAGTTAATACTGGCCCTGTTGTTTATTTCTGTTTAGTCATGAGTGATTCAGAGGATATGCTTTGCATTTGATCTTTCAGTTCCTTCAATGAATTCCTTCACTCCGTTTATGCTGAAGAGTGGTCCCTTGGTTCATTGCATCAACTTTAAATTCAAAGCTGTTTATTTGAATGAGTGGCTTTGTTAAAATCTGTGGTTTTAAACAGGTTTGTACTCAGAATACTTTTACACTGTGATGCACTTAACAGAAATAAGTTATGAAGCCTTGCAGTTGAGGCTTTATATTGAAGTGAACGACCATCTGAATATGACAACAATATTGAAATCGAAATATTTAATACAACAGACATCATCAACATACAGCTTTGGATAATGTAAATTTTAACTATAAGCTTTGCCATCATTAAAATCAAAAGAAAAAAAATAAATGTGTAAATTAAATAAATGTATAATTACATTATTTTAGTTACAGAGAGAAACAGTAAGGAAAACTGGTCTAGTGTAGGACCAAAAGGATCCATCAACAACTTGTTGTCCACTTTCTGTAGAGCCAGCTTGAAATGCAACAGTGACACCAGTAGAAAGCGAAACTTCAATTCAGTTTTATTTATACAGCGCCAAATTACAACTACAGTTGCCTCAAGGGGCTTTATATTGTAAGGTAAAGACCCTACAATAATACAAATAAAACAGAGAAAACCCAACAATCATATGATCCCCTATGAGCAAGCGCTTTGAGCAGAAAGGCACTTATTGCTACCTTAAACAGCTTGGAACTTCATTTGCTTTACATGGAATTTACATTTATGTAGAATTTGACAGTTTTAAGCTGTTTCATAGTTATTCAGGGTCAGCCTGGGTCCATCAGGCAAGATCGGATAAGACTGTAAGACCTTTATTCACCAAAATGTATTCATTTGTCCATTTTCCTCTACTAGGTTGTGACAAAGCAGAACAGTCAGACAGGGAATACTATACCTACAAGGTCTGATCTTTAGCTTTGTCCTCCATTTAGCTTGTCTTTGTGATCCCTACAGATTTTCAAGCCAGCTGAGAGATGTAATCCCTCTAGCATTAAGATTCTGTTGTGTGTTTGTTTTCAAGTTGGATGTAATTACAGTACTTTTACAAAGGTATCCAAGAGAATTCCTAAGACCCTGCTCAAATCGCCCTTAACAGTACAACGTCAAGGTCCTCTTGGACATCTGTGTATTTTTCTGTCTCTGTTATCTCTTCAGCATGCAGGCTTTTCATTTTGCTTTCAGTGCACAATTGCAGGCTGTACTGTCTATACAGATGATGCCATTATCTACTGTAACAGCTGTCTTTGGCATATGCAGCCTTTGAGGGCAGTCCTCAAGGCAGTCAGTGCTCATGGCCAACAAAGGAAGTGTGAAATTAGACAGACTGACTTATGCTATATAACACACCCTGGAGTTAGAGGATATTTCTGTTTCGATCTGATCGTGTGGAGCGCACAGTGGTGAGGTCCCAAAAGCTGGAGCGGGGAGGCAAAACAAATTCTTAACAAAAAGCCAGCCGGTTTGTTTGAGGCTGATGGAAAAACAATAAAGGGCAAAAGGGGACGAAGCTAATGATAAACTCAACTAAGCTAAACTAACACTAAACTCTTGAGCACAGGAAACATGAAACGTGAAACCTAGACATGGAACATGGCAAGATTTGAACAGACGAACTGACGATGAACAAACTAAACACAGGACGAGACACTGCCAACATAAAACAGAACAAAACACAACGACATGACTAAGACACATAGGGTGAGGGTGCAAGACACACAGAGACAAAGACAAGGGCAAAAAGGGAACCTAACAGACAAGAGAACATAACCCAGAAATTACCAATAACGTCAGAGACATAAAAGAAACTAACTTCGCGACTAAACTGTAAAAATTTTAATCATTACAATACAAACAAATAATCAAATACAACATAAACTCAGAATGCTGGGTCAGCAACCCAACACCCTGACAATTTCACGCACATATACAGCAAACAAATGATTTAGAGACTGTGTATAATTTGATTGTTTCAAAAGCTAGCTAGTTATTGACCAACAGCACTAAAAATGTATCTCACATGGGCCGCGTGGTGTGATTATGACATTTGAGTCTGATGTTAAAATAAATGTCATTAAAGGTCCTACTTTACTACTACTCTCAACCAATTATTAAGGACTTTTTACATTTTTGATTTAAGTTAGTGCACACGCACAACATATTAGTTTTTGGGGTTTTTTTATCTTGGTTGGACGCAAACATAGGATGTCTGTAATCATGAAGAAAAAATATTCTAATAAAAATAACTTGACTGGCTTTTCTGATTCAACTTGAAGATGAAGTTTGTTTGAGCTCCATGTCTACCTTGCACATACAGGGAGGTGTGTGGGAGAGACACACAGAGACAGAGATGTTTATTTGTATGCTCTTTGTTTGTTCCCCAAATAGTCTTTGTTACGGTTGATCCTTTTTGGTCTGATCTGGTGATATAGGCTGTGAGGAGGAGATGACGACTGGGAGTGGATGAGGAGTATTGTCCTCTGGGACACCTTTTTAAAATAGGCCGACACAAAAAGAGAGAATGAAGGGTGTTTTTTGTACTAGGGGACAAAGTTGCATGTAAAACCTAAAGCTTACATGAAGCTGAAGCTTTTCAAGTCAGACAAATGAGGATTTTCCAAAGTATCCAACTTCCTCATTAAATGGTAACAGGAGCCACTGCTTTCAGCTGGCCACCTGACACTTAAGCCAGAACTGACAAACTGAAAACAGACAACAACACGATGCCCCTCGCAGAACATTTTAACAAATTTTACATGCGAGTTGAGATGTCTTTATGTATTTGATTTCAGTTACAATCTCAGTGTGAATCTATTAAATTAAATATGAACATATTTGCAGTTATTGTGTTTGGCAACTGAACATTATAAATCTGCATCTATCCATGGGCAGATTGTAATTTGGGGTTGCTGGCAAAGACACATTTTCATGTAGCATTAATGTTCATGCAGCTAGTGAAACAACTGAAAATGCCATTAGAAAAAGACAGATTGCACAGAAAATAGTATTATTTGTTCTGTTAAATCTAGTGGATTATTAAAAGATTTTCAGGTTCTTTGAATTTACTTTTTAAAATCTTAATAATTATATTAATTAACTTAACTGTCAATTGGCATTCATGCAAATTTAGATTTTAGCTTTTAGTTTGGAAAGGGAACAGACCCGGAAATGTTTATCAGAAATCCACAGTTGGGCTGGTTTACGAGAGCGTTATTGCTCTGAGCGTGTTTGAAAAGCCCTAAATGGTCTCTTATAAATACCTAGTTCACCCACACTCCTATATTTGCGTCATACCTATTTTTATTTTATTTTTTAAATACTTAACAGCATGAAAAGGGTTGAGGCACTGCTGCAACAGAAGGAGCAGAACCAGAGCCCTTAACTGATACCATGAAGTGTTTGGATGTGTTGAATACAACATATGATTCTCATTTGACCACCTACAAAAGACGTATTGTTTAGAACACCTATAATGTTGGTTTTATTATATAATAGGTTATTATATAAAGTGTTTGATATAGCCTTTAAGTCCCTCATTAAGTAATATGAATGGAGTAAATGTAAGTGACCCATCTCACCATTGGATCATTCATAGCCTCTGTTTTAATGGGCTTAGTCCTAGCTACTGTTGAGTATTTACAGACTTTGGGATGCTTTTAGTTTGTATTCCTGTCTGAGTTTTGAGTGCTTGGTTTTTTATTTAGCTTCAGCTTCCAATTTGAGCTCTCTGTTTTCTATTCGACTTTTTGATCATTTTTTTGTTTTACTGTGAAGGCTAATTTTCTGTACTGACTCATTTTAGTTTTACTTCCTGCTGTGTGATTGTCCTGATTGTTCTCACCTCCGAATGAATGCTTTGAACCGTGCCTCTTTCCCTTCCTGTTTGCCACTCCTGAATCAACCATCGGTGTATAAATAGTCCTGTCTTCCCATTAGGCTTCACACAGTATCTGTTATGTTCAGTTAGAGCCCCCCTGCATGTTGTCTACCGCAGTTGCTTATGTTTGTCAGATTAATGTCTATTTGATATTTTGCTTGATGTACTTGAAAGATTTTAGAGCACCCCACACCACCCCATTATTTTATTCTTTTTTTTTTTTTTTTTGCAGATCCTGTGGCGTTCTTACATCGAATTCTTTGCTTGGGTTTAATTTGATCATTAAAAAATGTAGATGTTTTTGTTGTTGCTTGTTGATACATAATTTAAGTACAGTATATCACATTTATTATTAGGTGCTTTTACAGAGGACCATGTGTTTGCTTGTTTAAATATACTGTTTAAAAGTCAATAATTGTATGTATTATTGACTTTTAAACAGGGCTGCATAATCAATCAAAGATTGGTTTTCTACAATTAAATGAACACGATCAAGCAATACTGAAAATGCATGCTCAGCCAATAGAACTTAAAGCAAAAGCAAACGAAGCACTTCCTGAATCATTACCCAGTGACATGCCTGCATGTTCCAGTCACACTTGGTCCCTGCGCCATGTATCTTGAAGTTTCTTGGACTAGTCTGGACACAATGTTCAAACACAGATACATGACAAAAATAATCTTCTGGCACAGCAGAAGGAATAGTTTGTTATCTGTTGTGGCCTCTGGTTTGTTCTTAACAGACACCGATATCCAAATGTCTTCAATAGGGTACGTCCAGCAAATATGTATAACCTTGTAAACTTAAATAAAGTCATCCTCTCATTGATTTTGTTGCTTAGTAGTCACCTGGCCAAGTGTAGAATATGTGAATGAATATTGAATATGTTGTAATTATACGCTTTTCTTCAAAAAAGTTTTAAAAGTCAAGGATCGACTGGGGACCAGAAAGCAATTTTGCTGAAGTCACAATATACAAAACACAATATACAAGCGCTGATTTGGACCAATGTCTAGTGTTTATAGCAGCATCTGTTCTCACAAAGGCTGCCATGGATTAAACAAATACAGTACTGTGATTCTGACTCCTCTTTCTAAAACAATTGGTGGAAACCAGTATTACTGAGTACTACTGACTGATTTCATCAACTATCAGACAAAATGATTATTTTCTATCTGCTAATTCATTTTGTAAACTTCATGATCAAGAATAAAAGGTAATCATGTAACACAGTCAAATAAGAAACTCAAAAGAGTAAAAAATGTTTTTCTTATTTTTACAAAACTCAACAATTCATACTTTACCACAGAGGTCTGACAAACGCCTGCTTTCTGAAGGCTGCTATTGAAGGTGAGAGACAGAGACATTTTAGATGTGTAACCAATTGAGCCTTAAAGATCAAAGGGAGTACCCTGAAGCAGGATTAATAGATTACTGATGTGTCCTGCAACTAAACTGCTAGAAATTTCAGTATCCATGTGTGGCTTTCTTGTATGTAACTTGTCTGTTTATAAAATGATATCTTTGAAGTGGTTGTAGAGCAAAGTTATATTTAATACTTCCATGTTTATGATAATGTGGTTTTAACATGTTTACCTAGACCTAGCTTCTGATTGGCTGCTTCAGTTATAAAGAGGTTCAAATAAGGAAATTGAGTGTGCCACAGTTGTTGAAGTGATGCAACAACAAAACCGCTGTTTTAGTTAGGGGAGAACCACCATACAACAAACTAAGATCACCATGGTAACAGCAGTCAGCTACAAAATTAAAACTACTGGTAGGTGACGTGACTTACATTAATTATCTTGTTACAGTGCCATGTTTTGCTAGGAAACCTAGTGTCCTGGTATTTACGGGACAAGTGGCACCTACTTAAATGCCTGCAATCCCCAGCAGGAGCCCCCCACCCCCCAGCAACCGCAGATTAAATATTGTTGGGAACAACTTGAGGAACAAAACAGTATCAAAATGTCTCAAGCCACCCCTTCTGTCTTTATATTTTATTGGGAAAACAGGAAATAGGTGCAGTAACTTATTGAAATATGTGGAAACATACAAGGAAACAGAGTCGACAAAGTTCTAGTAACACAAGCAGAATGAAGCACACCACGCACATAGATAGAAGAAAACAATAGAAAGAACGAGACAATTAGTAGGTCAGCACAGGAGAATGATAGAACTGCACTCCAGGCTTCATGAAGGACATTTCAAAGCTATTCTTTGGATTTTGACTGCTTTTGTTCTGTTCTCTGTCAAGATGATCCAACACTACTTCAATAATTGAGGTCTAGGCTCTAGGGAGGTCAATCCATGACAGATAGAAAAAACACACATGAAACACTATGTCCAGAAAATGTCTTGGGGTTTTTTTCAGTAATACTTTTACTGCATTAGCAACGTTTTTGGGATCATTGTCAGTTTGAAAAATGAAGCTACTGCCAGCTGGATGGTATTATGTGATGGATCAAATTCTATTTTTCTGTGTTCATAATTCCATCAGATTTGACAATATCGCCAACACCTCTGGCTTAAATACAGCCCCAAGCATGACAAAGCCACTCACTTTTGCACCTCTCTCCTGACGTCCTCTGTACATTCTGATGATCATATGAAATAAAAAATAATAATTCAGATCCATCGCCCATTTTTGTTTAATTTGACATACCTCACCGTTTTCCCTTTTTGAAGAGTTAGCTTCTTGACAGCCACTCTTCCACTGAGGCTTCAGCAAACAATAAATGGATCAACTGAAGGGTCAGATGTGTCTCTCAGGTCTTGTGTTAAATCTTTTGTTTTTCTATTTGTCTCGATTCTCAAGTTTGCATGAATTTCAGATATTGTTCATCTGCTCTAGTTTTTTTTTGTGCTGCATATTGTTTCTTTATTCTGCACTTTTTCAGTTTGCACATTTTTTTTATGACATAATGACATATCATGTCAACCCCAACCCTGACATCAAAGTTTGATGGATTCAAAAAATAGGAGCCAATTCTTTGTTTTTGCATCAGACTAAAGACAAAGTGAATAAAAATACCATTTAAAAATGGTTCCTTGCTAAGTTGTCTGTTACGTGGTTCGTCCTGCAAGTTAGGTGTGTTTTTTTATGCTTGAATGATTCAAAGGTCAGTGTTAAGTGACTGGACTGAAAATGAGTGAACACGCAGCCGGCGTCCAAGGAAAAACTTCCGAAGACCTTCAGAAAGCCCGGAGAATTATTGCTCAAGACAACTTTTTAAAAAATTGGAAGACAGTCTGGCTCATTGGAAGCAAATATGAAAGGAGGTCATGGCTCAAAACTTTTGCACAATATTGAATACCAAGTTTTTAGACTAAGGAAATGAGTTCAATCTTTAAATGTCAAAAAAGACATTTTCTTTAAAGTTAGTTGTCCATTTTGAGTGGTCATTTACTCTCTATAGCATTATACTTTAGTCCTCAGCTGACAGGTGTTACACCCTGCAACAGCACATCTGCTTCACAGCATGATAATGTAATGAGGCCTATGAAAAACTTTCATAGGTCACCTGCCTGTTCAAAAACTGTTTTCATATTCTTTTTAAATTACAAATGAACATTTGCTAACAAGTTATTTTGGGTTCATTTGGGGGATTGATTACCTCTGATTGCATTTGAACACTTTTTTGAGCAGTTTTGTTCTCCTCCTTTACACCTGTTCCTAAACCTGCCTCCCAGGTGTGCAAAGTCTGACAACTTATTATTTACGGTCCAGATATTCTTTCTGTACATGTATCACAGTACTGTGCTGACTGAACTGACAGGATTTCATTCACAGTTCTAAATGAAAGGCCATGGCTGCCCTGCAGTCATGCACTCGCACAAGCTGAGGTCATAACAGGTGCTGTAAGACACAGGGGTCTGCAAGCCTAATTTACAACTGCGGAGGAGGTTTCTTTCTCTCTTGGCACCAAGATTTTGCAGATTGTACGGTATCTGTTCGATTGCTATATTATATTTTATGAAGTACTGGTGGAGGAGTCTGCATATTGTTCCAGAGAGGCAAATTACATACAATTTAATATATAGAAAAGGCGCACCTGCATTCATACCACTTAGGGTTCAATACACATGTGCTTTAGGATCAGCAGAATGTGCTGATTGAGTTAGCGTCAGATTTAGCACAGAACTCATAAAACATGACTGCATGAGATGTAATCCCTTTTTTAAGCTGTCCTTTTTATTTGTCCAACAGAGTTGCCATCTTTTTTTATTCCAGGGCATCACAGTGGTCAGCACAGTCATCTCACAGTGACTGGGTGGAGTTTACATGTTTTCCCAGTGTCTGTGTCTGTGTCTGTGTGTGTGTGTCTGTGTCTGTGTGTGTTTCAGCCTCCTCCAACATGCATACTAGTTTCAGTGAGACTGTGGCTGTCTTTTTCCTAGTTTTAGCTCTGTGATAGACTGGCAGTCTGCGCAGGGTGTACTCCACCTTTTGTCCGATGACAGCTGGGATAAGCTCCAGTCCCCAGCTGTCATAGGACATAGTTGAATTCAACACTTCCCCATATTATTTTTTTTAACCAACATAAAAAAAAAAGAGTTTCCTTTTTGCTAAAAAAAAAAAAAAAAAAAAAAAAAAAAAATAAAAAAAAACAAAAAAAAAAAAAAAAAAAAAAAAAAAAAAAAAAAAAAAAAAAA
>VOQK01011724.1:31462-53440 GCA_015052645.1 Benitochromis conjunctus
GTGGGCAAATTTTTTTTTTTTTTTTTTTGGCTTTTTTTTTTTTGGGGGGGGGGGTTATTATGCATCCCTGTTTAAAAACCATGCTTTTTTTTTTTAATCATATGTGATAAATCAGTTTGTTCTTTAAATTATTGAAAAAACAGAACCTCTTACATTTTTGGTAGCACATTTAAATCAAATCCATCCAGATGGCGGCTGCACACAACCAAAAGTTCACCATCACGTACATTAGAGTGAAAAACACTGAAGATGAGAAATGTATACCAGATACTTCTAACCACCACCCCAACCTCATCACAAGTCCACTTTTCATGAAATTCATTCAAATGTGTTCATTTCACAGAGCTCTGTGATTTGAATAATATTCCAGCAAATTTAAAATGTTCACAAAGTTCAAAATAAATGACCATATGAGGCGGGTACAGAAGTTTCATACATATGCATGGGTGAGCTATTCCCTATTTATACCACTCAACTCCCTCTTCTCTCTTTCTCTTTGACAGATAATGGGGTGAAGGATTGCTGCCTGAAAAGCATAACCAAGGACTCATAGGCCACCTATGATTATAGAGTGGAAAGTACAGGTAGGGATACAAAACCCCCAAGTGACCCAAGCAAATCTGGCAGTTTGCTTGACAGTTTTGTGATAAGATATGTGTTTGGAGGACAGGGTATGCAAATAAAATAACACTCTCCTGAAAGTGCGCAAAATGCAAGAAGAGAGTTGCTTTGTTGACAGAAATTTCATCTGGAGCAGGTGATGGGAGGCAGAATATAATATTCCATAAAAGGTATTAAATGATAAGCAACTCTATCAACCTCCGCTGTGCTACAAAAAGCTTCTAGTACTATGTGTGTGTTCAGTATGAGATGTATTTCTGGTGATTTGTAAGATCTCTCAAGACTAACGTAAAGACCAAAATTAAGACGAGTCTAGCATGAGCGTGATGAAGTAGTACAGTGTTATTAAAACACACTCTGAATCAGCTGCTTATCAGTGTCATAGGAGGTTCAGTCCAGTTTTAACTATTAATGCTCAAAATTAAATGTTCATGTGTTTGGAAGTTACAAATGATAGCATTATGGTGTCAGTAGTCACATGTGTGCAGAATTGTGTAGTGAAAGGATAAAAGTCGTACTATTCCTGTTTAAACCACCTTTGTTCCCTATGCTTGGATTGAACTTCAAGCTGGCTGTCTTGACCTGGTTGGCTAAATCAATTGAGTTTCTCCCATATTTTTTTTCTTAATTTATCTTAATGAGGGAGAATAGTTTTGTTAACTTCTTGAGCGACTTTGACCACGGTGTCCTAGAAGTGTTGGTCTGAGTTTTTCAGAAAGTGCGAATTTACCCACACACCCAACTCTAGGGTTTACAGATGGTGTGAAAATGAAAAGTATCCAGTGAGCGGCAGTCCCCTGGGTGAAAACGCTTTATTGATGTCAGAGGAGACTGGCCAGACTGGTTTGAGCTGATAGGACGGCAACAGTAACTCAAATAACACAAGAGCACTCAGGGAGTGCAACTTCCACCAAGGGTCAAGAATTTTATTAAAACTTTGATGTTTATATGCTGATGTCAGCATTGGTAATATGGAAATCCAGCCTAGTATATTAATCTTTTTGTATCATTATGAAGTCATATAATATTATATTGAAAAAATATCCCCCATTGGCGTGTCCAATGTCCCCCAATGACTAAAATGCTGCATGTAATTGGCTTATTCACACAAACATCTGGTATGCTGTATATAATTTGGTCATGCATTATGTTTCTGATAGCATTAGTTGATAATGGCTTACTAAATGGTGACGTTGGCTACAGTGACAAAAGTTTAATATGAGATAACTTGCCTCTACAGTAAGCATAAAGAATAATCATAGAAAAGCTTTTTAAAATGAAGGGTGTTTCCTGTTGTGCTGATGTTTTTTTGTGAACAGAGTATTTTTATTTAATTTTTTATTGATTGTTTTGTTTTTCCTCTTTAAAAAATGGTTCCACTTTCTGAAAAGTGACAATTACCAGCATCCTTTTCCATTTTTATTTAATGTGCAGCTCTGATAATCATGTTCCCATTAAACGTGACGTGAAATGGCAGGGATTTCATTTGATGTCTGATGGGTAATAGGCATAATATAATTTCACCAACAATATGATTAATCATTTAGAACACAAAAACAGATTTTTAGAAAAAGTGTGAGTGTGTTTCACTGCTTGTTTACTGTCAAAATATAATAAAATGACCCGACGTTTGCTTCCGCTTTATTTAAAAAATATGTTTTGCCTGACTTGTTGGAAGTTTTGAGCAAATAAAGTTGTCTTGTGCTTGGTTGTTTGCAGGACAGGCTCACTAATCTACAGCAAAGGGTTAAACCAAAGACACTCTGATTTATTATTAGTCATGAATGATCAACATACCAAAATCGAAAATCTAACACATCATGAAACCAACGGCACCCACATGAATTAAACCATATCGTGTCCTGAATTAGAGACCTTCAATTCCCACAGCACCCAACAGTGATCATTAGCTCAACAGAGCGCCTGACAGCTCATCCCCAGCCGGTGGCAGTTTTCTGATACATCATTTTTGCTGCTGCTTGTTTGTTTGCTTACTCAAGCAGTGGCCTGACATTCTGATAAGAAGCTGACAAAGAGCCCTCGGGGGAAGATGAAAAATAAAAATGGCATCAGACATTTAGACCTTATCTTCAGTGTCCTCAGTGTAAGGGACTATAGGGTATGGAAAGGAAGGATGCAGCGGTCACAGGCTGTATGTCTAGGACCGAAAGACAAATACACAGAGGGAGAGAGAGAAGTAGGAAACTTCACTTTAACAAGTTACATTTTAAGATTTAACAAAAACAAAAACAAACTACTGACTCTCAAAATGTAAAAATCTCCCTAGGACAAGGGCATACCTCACTGACCTAGACTCACACACATTCCTTCGCAGACAGACAGATTGTTTTTTTTATGCTTTCTTAATATTTTTATTGAAACTTGCATGCCAATGAAGCCTCTTTGAACTGAACTGAAGTGGATTGAGAAAGAAACTGGGAACGAGTGGAACGAGTGTGAAGCATCATCTTTCAGCAAAATTAATCGAGAGGAAAAGGAATTTCAGTGCGGCACACGAGCCGCTGGGATGTGGTGAAAAGCAGCATGACATCTGATAAATCCAGCAGGGCCTGACAGTTTTAAGGAACACAGGCTGCTGGGCTCCACTTATTTTCCTGCCAAGCTGTTGTTTTGCATTGTTGTTGTTCTACATTGTTGTAGAACAACTCGGCTGCTTTCAGGGGAAACTGAGAGTTAAAGCTTCAACAAAATGTCCCTTCAGATTTTGCTTCTAAGTGTTCAGTGTTTTGCTGATGGTTAGTGGTCATTGGTGAGAGATGTCTAATGCAAACGCGCGAGTGAGGTGCTGTTAAGAAATTAAATATCACCATTAACGGTGCATTTGTTTGCCTCTCAGTAGCTTGCTTCCTAAGTGCCCAGAAATTGTACTCTCAGAAACTTTTTCCACGAAACTAAAAGCTTCCTTCAGAGTTATCTGTCTGTGTCTAACACTGAAGTCTAACAAAAGATTGGGCAAATTAGTTTGCTGACATAACAGCAGCACATTACATATTGGTCTTTATTAAAAAAAACAAAAAACAAATCTGGGCTGTGTTGGGCTTCCTTCTTTGCTCACTGTCCATGTCAGAGCTTCAGGTACATGTCTCTGTTTGGCCGACACTCTGAGAGCACATCGGCCACAGTGGGCAGGAGGAAGCTTGCTCTTGAAGCCTGTTACATTCAAAATCTGGTAATATGGCACCTTCCCAAAGTGCCAACCTCTGGGACTGAAAAATGGCACCACAGCAAAAGTGTAAATAAAACCCCCCAAAAAAGAACAATAATAATATTAATTAAATGTAGTTCCGTGAGTGGCCTCTTGGGGCGTTGAGCCTATCTAAGCTATCATAGATATACCCTTGATAGGTCGATGCAGGGCTAACACAGAGAGACAACCATTCGCACTCACGTTCACACCTTTGGGCAATTTAGATTCACCAATAACCTCACCCCACTAATGAATGTCTTTGGACTGTGGGAGGAAGCCGCAGCACCCAAAGAGAAGTAATAACCAGTAATAGAAATAATACGGCTCACTTTGCAGCTATTTGTACTACCAATTTGAGTGAGTGAATTAGGAATTCGAAAGTGTTTGTGTCTGTGCAATGCACCCATATATTACATGGATGCACTTTGGTAACCAAAGCTGATATCTGTCATCCAAACATGGTCGCTTCTTGTGGTTATAATGATAAATCAAAAGCTTAAGAACCGGGCTTTGCTAACCAGTGGGTGACATTACGGTGCCATCACATCCATCCTTCTGTGACCTTCTCTCAGGTCTGTGCAGAGGTGTGGGAGTGTTAATTCTTTAGAAAGCAACCACTGTGAAAAAAAATGACCCCACTCCCGTTTTTATTTTTATTCATGTGGTTCACTGGTCCTGCACTGCTCTCTCTCCCTCCCTCTCTCTCTTTTTCCCCTCGCTTATTCACTGAATTGGGCACTAAGTTTGGGTGTTGTGTTTACAAAGACTAACCAACAATTTGTGCAATATACTTTGAGTTTTACCAGCCAGATCACTTTGAGATGACTGAGACGGACAGACTGAACTGTTGCAAACAGACTACTTGAGCAATCAGAAACATTGCACGCCCAACGCCCAACCCCAGGTTTCTTAACTTTCACAAAATAGGCTTATGAACCAGGAATTTGTTTTCACGGGAAGTAATCAAAATATACTTTTAAAACATATAAAAAGCTGGAAAAAGGGGTTCTGCGTAGTGAATGTGGTTTAGTGAAGGTTTCATTTTTAAATACTTAGCCGCAAGCAAATTTGTTCCTTCAGGAAACCAAAGGAAACTTTGAACAATTAGCTCAAACAATGAGTCAATGCAAGATTTTAAACTTAAATTTGCAGATAATACACTTATTGAGTCACAACACTGCGTCAGTCAATCCTGAAAGTGTTTTGTTAGTCCAGTTTAACCTGCTCAAGCTTCTGAAGGCTGCTTTTGGTTTTTTGTTTTTGTTGTTTTTTTATATCTCAAAATAATTAAATGTAAAACAGCTAAAAACAAATTCAGTGTTTCCCCACAGCTTTGCCCTGACTGTGGCAACGAACTAACAAGAAAATTAGTTAACAGTCAACAATTACAGCTGTCACAGGTGATGAGCTCCAAAAGGCTGTCCAAGAAAATTATTCTAACCACTTCAAGAGTGTGACAGAAAAGAGTGGGTTTTTATAATCATCTGTACACAAAAAAAAAAGTGCATTTATGGTTTTATCACACAGACAAGCATTCAGTGACAGGTCTTTGTGGATTAGTTAACAATGCCGCTGGGGAAATTTCCCAATAAGATGATATGGAGAAACTATGCCCTTATTTTAGTCATTTTGAAAATGACAAAGAGGAGGGCAGTCAGATGATAATCAGGGTCATCCTACTTACGCTGCGCTGTCCACCTTTAATTGGGAGAGATTTGTAAGCTACATTTGAAACATTAGTGTAGCCCAGGAGTGGGCAATTAATTTTCCCAAGGGCCACATGAAAACCTGGGATTGTGTTGCAGGGCCACGCCAATAAGCTTAGAAAGAGATCAAATTAACATTGAACTGCTCGTTATTCATTTTATCTCCTCTTTGTAGGCCGAATCCTTCGTTTGGAACCCAAAATGTTCTCAAAGGAAATGTTTTTTCTGATCTAATCACATGTTTAATATAGTCATTTTTAAAGGAGTGCAACACTAGACTTAGACACTGTAAAGGACTTTTTTCACAATAAAGACAGACGACATCTTGGTAGGCATATCCTTTCCATTATGTAGAAAACAAAATTGGGGTCAAGAACAGTCACAGCTGCTTGTGCTTTTCAAACAATAGAATACAATTATTTTCAGCTTTTTTTAAGAAACTTTTTTAAGAATAGACGACAGACAGTCATGGCCCCCGCTCTGACGGGTGAGCGAACCAATGGGAAGAGCCAATCTCATTAGGTTGGGACTGACAAACAACTTCTGTCAAAATGTTAGTGCCTCCTGTGGTGAAGATAGAAGCTGAATATGTCACACAGGCATGCAGGTTAAACTGTAGCCTGATACGGCCCCACCATCTACCAGGGCTTAGGGCATTAATCTCCTTTATGACTTTCCTCAGTCCTGGCACTGCTCTGGGTTTATTGCAAGGTACATGGCAGGTAGCTATGACCAAGGAAATTCTATCTGCCACCCTATGTTTGCAATATATCATGTCATATTATAGCTTAAATCAAGCTTTCAGTTCAGTTTTAGACTTAAACATGAATTTCCAATCAAATGTGTCGAGTACAGTTAGCAGCTACGTAGCTGTACATCTCATTACAAGATGATAAACACCAGCAGGCTCAACAGTGATTTATAAGGTAATTAATATTGTTACAACCAAGCACATACTGTGAAGTACAAGAGGTCAATCTCATAAAAACTAACACCTCGCAGTATAATCGTTTCAATATTACCATCCCAGCTACTGTCCAGTGTACATCGCATTAACACTGGTTGTTTTTGTAACTCTCAGCTTATGTTCAAATAACGTTCAATGCTGATGCAGGATACCGGGTATGATGGTCAGGATGGAATGCAAAGTTGAGAGATCATTTTTCTTTTTTTAACAAAACAGCAAGCCAAAACATTTATTGCAAGGTCAGGCTTTTATTAGGTATAGCTGCTATCCTTCTATTTTGTTTGCCTTCCTCACAGCCAGTGCATTAGTGGAGGGAATTCAGAATGAGGAAGTACTATTTGCCGTGTACAATACAGCCCTTGTGCTAAATGGACCACGGGGATATTTTCACTTGGTGGCTTGGCTGGTTGTGTAATTGCAGGATGGATATATGCCATGCTCTTACTGCATTTGACTATGTGCCATGGTTTAGCCCTAAGAGTTGTTTTGTTGTTGTTTTTTTCTGGGAGGTTTTTTGGGTGCACTTCTGCTCCTGTTGTCATGCAAATGATTTATTTCAGAAAATTGGAACAATTTCCTTTTAAAGCTGTATTTAAAAGGTTACAGAAGACAGAGTGAGAGAGAGGAGTGTAACCGCACTGAGTAAGATGTAGTTTATGACAGGAAGTCAGACTGGCAGTTGTAAGAATGGCACTGCAATCTAAGCTGGAAGATTTGTGATCACTCCGTGGTAAGTGTTTAGTGAAGGCGCTTGCCAATAGCTTGCAGAAATAACATTGCCAAATTCTTATTCATAGAGATGTGTAAGGATTTATATGACAAATGTGTTTCGCTTGTTTAGCTGGATTGGCAAAAGAGGAAGTGAGCAGGTCTCTATATCAAAGCTAAACCCCGTCTTTCTCTGGAGGCACATTGTTGTGATTCGATTTTGGAAAAAGTGAAGTATAAGGAAAACGGATGTTACAAGTGTTTTCTTTCTAGTTTGCTTAGTCGAGTTATTTGTTTTTAAATATAGGATTGTCTAAAAGTCTTGAGCCGCCCCACACAGTGTTGTGTCTACACATAACTTCATGCCTAATAGCACGATACCAACTACTCACCAAGACACAGCAGCTGAAACCAATCATATTAAAGTTGGACTCATTAGGAAAAGCACAAATTTAACCTGCTCTGCAAAACTGGTTTTGAGCAATAGTTCTTTTAAGAAGAATGTACAGAAATGTAAAGTGTTGTGGCTACGTATGATTGAAAACTTAAAGAAGAACCGGTTCCAGAGAGTTTGAGGGGCATAAAATAATATTTTTTCACCAACACGGTGATTCCCAAAGAACAAATTTGGCCTGTCTTAGCACAGTCTGCTTTAAAAGAAAAGTGTGTGCTTTAAAAAAAAAAATCAGGAAACTGGAGAAGTGGAGTTCAAAAGAAAAAGTAGAAGGCTTAAAAAGATGAACACTATCTGGTAGACACGTCCTTAAGAAATAGGGGGGAAAAAATCAGCAAAGATCTGACACAAGACCTGAGCGATGCATTTGGACCAGCTGATCCATCTACCGTTTGTCAAAGCCTCATCAAAAATGGTCGGAGTGGAAGGGTGGCTGTCAAGAAGCCTTTCTTAAGAGGGAGAAACAGGGAGAAAAGGCTGAGGTATGCCAAATTACACAAGAACTAGACTAACAATCAGCGGCAAGTAATAATTCGCTGTATGACTTCATCAGTCTCTCACGTCATGCTGGAGGAATTACGTTGAGGGCATTGGTTTATGCAAAGCTCTCTTAAGGTCCAGCTACAGCATTTCAATCAGTCGACAAGATTCCTCAACAGTTTCTTAGAACATTATTTAGCAGAAAGATCTTATCAATTTGGTATCAGAGCCAGTCTGGGATGTCCAGGGCCCTGTTCTGGAAGGATCTGCCTCAATTCTAAAAATTAATCAGTGATGTAGGTTTTTATGTAAAAGTCAATGCAGAGAAGCAATCCTTGATCCAAAATCATAACAACCTGCATTTCTACTGTTCTCGTAAACAATGCTCTTGTGTCTCCTGAGAAAAATAGCTGCCTTTGAACAGAATGTGTCAGAAACCACGTGTGCCTTTGTGCTTGTCGGTTCCAAATATCAAGAAGTGCCCCACAGGTTAATATGGAGATGAGATCAAAGCTGACCAAGAGCCATTCACACACAGAGGCCACTGACAATGGACCGCTTTCAGCACCTGTCCCGAGGCTGGAGCTCAGCTGACATTTAAAAGGAAGGACCTGGATTACGTTTTCCTCTCCCTTTTCATAGCTCTGCAAGAAGTCCACTTGGCAGACACAGTTCTCCGATCAGCTCTCACTTGCTTTTCTGTCGGAACGTTTTATTTTTTTTTGCCCCTGCATCACATGACTCCCTGGGTTCTGCAGACTTATCATATCCCTTAGAATTATATCACAGTGAGCTTAGTGTGTGTGAAGTGTACAAATACATGTTTTAGCATGATGGACAGCCTTTGCCCACAAACGTGTACACTGTATGTACACTTCTTGGCGTCAGATCAAGCTGAAAGTGATTTCAGACATTCACAAAAAAAACCCCACCTACCCGTTCTATTCACATCAATGAGAAAGGTGGAGGTGGGTCCAGATGACCTCAGCCTACCCCTGCTGTTATTGAGAGCTGAGAACCGTTGTGGTGAACAGACGAGAGCTGAGTAGAAGGAGCCAAGTGGGAGTAGAGAAGTGGAGAGAAATGGGAGCACGAGGTGGGGAGGGTGTATGTGTGGCTGGTGTGAGGATGAAAATTGATTTATTGCGGCGCTGATGAGGAGCGGCATGCCAGGAGACAGTGGGTGCTCTCCAAGCCCTTGCTGCGGCAACATAAAACGAAACAGGGGCCCTCCCATCCGTTATAATTGCTGCGGAGATCTCAGCAAAGGCTTGAGGTCTGTGTGTAAAAATTTATGCAACCCTGACTGCTGGTACCCAGCCTGTTATTTATAATATCCGTGTCTAGATGCCGCAAGTAGAGATATAAGGCACGCCGTTTCCACTCTGCGCTATTGGCAACTTCAACCTACAATGTAAACACTAGCCCCGCCCACACATAGATCAAAGAATACTGTAAACATAAACGCAAACACATAAACATTCATGTAGGATATGCATCAGTTGCTTTATCGAGCCATCCTGGAGCAAAAAACAAATAAAAAAATTCTAGTTCTAAATATGTGAAAGAAAAATAAACAGCCCCAATCTGGTTAGTTGCTTAAAACCAGAAAAAAGAAAACACACACACACACACACTCACATGAGATTTTGTAATGACATTCATAGGCATTTGGTACTGCTTCAGTGTAAAAGGCATGACTATTTGAGTTCAAGTCAATTACCAAGCTATAAATCATTGTACCTCATGGCTGTTGTGGGAATAATTCTTTAAAATGAGGGCTGGCAGCCGCTGTTCAAGTGCAGACACGCACAGTGGGAAAAGAAAGGCGGAGGAATAACATGACGTTTTGACCTTTTCATTGAAACTTTTAGCACTTGTTCTCCCCACACATTTTATTTCAATCAAATGAAATATCCCACAGTTTTAAAGAGGTTTAAGCATTCATTTGTGGCTCATTTCTACAAGACACAGTTGCTAATCTTAGGATAAACACACATTAGTGCCCATGCTTGGTAAATACACAAATAACATAAAACAATCCGACAGTGCTTGGCTAATGGTGACTGTCTGCATTGCACATGTTTAAGTACCATATAAACAATCTGCAGTTTTGCAAAGGGAATTTTTATGGTGCCTGAAGCTTTGACAACAGAGGAATTTACTTGAGCACCTGAAAGAGCTTTGGAGCATGCTGCAGTGGTTTAAAGCGGACACAGCATGAGGGCGGGGGATGCGGGAGGGGAGTTAGCCAATACTGCTGACAAAGGTGCTGGTAAGCTTGTTTGTCTCTCTTCTGTATGTGTGTGCGTGCGCGTGTGTGAGATCTGCCTACACATGTGGACGTCTAACTGGAACCGACTAACACAGACTGTGAATTCAGCACTGCGAGAGGCTGTTTTTTTTTGGTTTTTTTTCTGTCTTCACATTCAAATGCCACTTCCTGTAATCACGGGAAAATCTTCCATCAAAATGTCTCAAACAAATCAAAGCAAACTCATTAATAATCTATGTTGGTGCTATCACTGCGCCATCACTAATGACATTTTGGATGACAATTACAAATGGCATACTGTGATGAAAAGCAGAGAAGAAAGCTGACTGATCTGAGGTGAGTTTAAGAGAGGTCAGCAGTCGATCCTGTGCCTCTTCAGATGCCCCACTCCAGCAGTGCGAGCAGGAATCTTAAAATGTTCATCACAGCTCTTTAAAATTGAAATGATTGGCTGATTAAAGGATGCCGTTCAGCATAAAAGAATCAGAAACTATTGTTGCCTTTTTTTTTTATACGTCTCGGGCAAAGCAGAAACATGTGATGGGCATTTATTAGTGAGATAAAGAGCAAGATTGCTAGCAAGTGAAAACTGTTGTAAACGGTGAACAATCCAAAATATTAAAACGAAAGAACAAACTTGGTTTTATAATATGATAAGGGGATATTTGTTTGCTGTGTCTACAAAACTGTGGTTGTTTACAAGAAAACTTCAAAGGGAACCTGTAATTTTTCAAGTCAAAATAAAACCAACACTTGTTTTTGTTTTGTTTTTTTCAAATAGCCAATCAAGATTTTATTGTCTTATATGACAGCAAACAAAATATTTATTGGTGGCTTGTACTGTTTTCAAAAGAAGCAGTTTGAAAGCCTTAACTTGTGCTTTTTTCGTATTTGTCATCACCTTTTGGAGATAATTGAGGCTGCTCTACAGTTATTACATATTGCATTGGTTTGTTGTGCAGAATAGGCTTTACCTTTCTGAAGAATACAAGACAAGATGTCAGAGGGTTTTGAAAAACAGCACGGATCTGCAGGACAGAATAACTGGAGTGAGACTTCAGCAAGCCTGGGAAACGTCACATGCATTATGATTACCCACATCAAGCCCTTCTCTAAATTCCTAATGCATTCTTTACCTGCTCATTGGCTAACATGAAATTAATTTCCAGATCATGCTGAAGGAAACAGACAAATAAAAAACAAAAGCAAAGCTCATGGGTCTAGAAAGCATGAATTAAAAGAAAGGGAACTGAGGCTGCACAGATTTCTGCTGCAGAGCAATTCAAGAGCTGCCTGTGATGGCTGAGACTCAGAGGAACAGCAAACCCAGGAGGCCTGCAGCAGCACACAGTGATAGGAATGTAAAATGAGGTGAAGAGCTATGTCAATGAGATCTTATGGAAAACAAGCAGAAGCTTTTTTTTGCGGGATAGGGGGGTCCGTGCTTCATTAGGGCAGATTTAACCTCTACTTAACCTCTGCTGACAGAAACCACAAACCAGATGAGATGCATGAAGATTGTAACACTGCTAAAGTCTCAAGGCAGCCATCTAACACAAGAGTCAAAAGTTATTTTGGTTGTAGCAGGCAAAGCAAGAGTGTCTGAGGCTCAAACTGGTAATTAACCTCAAAGCTGTGTGAAAACAGGACAAAAATCCTGCCAGGCTTTAATCTGCTTGTCTGTGGTCGGTAAATAAGAAGCCCTGGGTATACTGCTTTATTGAAACACTCTCACAGGTTGGCCTGCCAGGTAGTGGGGCATTAATATTGGCTCCAGCGAGAAGCTGTCAGGATTTATTAGTCAGTATCACTGGTACTCAGCCAGCAGGTGTCAGCTCTGGCAGAGAAAGAGAGAGCGAGATAGATTCACAGATAGTGAGAAAGAGAGAGAGAGAAAGCGAGCCGACAGTCACACAGAGATAGGTAAAAAGACTAGAAAACCGAAAGCTGGCTTTTCTCTGCCCCTCTCGTCTTGTTCTGCAGCAACATTTTAAAACTGTGTGTACAACTGCAAATCAGCAACATACTCTGCCTTTCAACAAGCCACCTGTTCATCATAATATTGCTGCAGTCTTAGTTACGTGCATGTGTGCATGTAATGTATGCATGCTTCAGTTATGATAAACTTGAAGGAAAACCAGTGAGGATGAGCTTATTTGTTTATGCTAAGAGAGTTAATATTTAATTTGCACAGCAACGCTGAGAAGCTGCAAATGTATGCCATAAGAGACGAAAATGAAAACTACACTGGGAGTATGTACATGTGCTTCTTGATTTATGTTTTGGCCTTCAAAAGTTCCGTTAGCTGTTTATCGTTTAGCTCCTCTTTGGACTGCCTTAACGTCGCCAAGCACTCCAGAAGGGGGGCATTTTCCTCTGTTGCTAAGCAACAGGCACAGCCTAACTACCCTGCCAAGGAATACACAGCCAAGCAGTTAATGAGGATACAAAGGACTCAACGTGAATTGCTTGACGGTGCAACAGACAAGAATCAGTGCTCATGATTTGGATTGACTGGAGAATGCTTGTAACTCAAAATGAGACATTACTGGAAAATACAGTTCGTACATTGCAACCTATAGCATATAAGCTTCATGTCGAGATATGTGTGTCTTTTAGATTAATGTCTCCATCTAGTGACAAGTCCCTTAGGCAAAGTAGGCTAAAGACACAGTGTCTAGGAGAGATAACGGCCAGAAGCTGTGAATTTAAGATTAAATGAAATTCACTGTAATTATAATAAGATACAGATACATACAGTAAGTACATACTGGGATATGTATATGGACACAAATATCTACAGCGTAAAAGTTTAACAAACTGGCACAAAGGATGTAACTACATTTATTTTTATTATCAGTTAATGCAGTTTTTTCCCCAAATAAATAAAGAAAATGCAAATACATTGTACACTTTTTGCTTTTTATCAACCTACCTCCTGTTCGAACGGGTGCCAGTATGCTCAATATGCTTATACTTCATTCTGTAAATGATCAACCTGAAATTCGAAGGAGAAAAAAGGTTGTTGGTTGTGTATTATGTAGGAACATTGTTCCCAAGGTGATGTGCATTGTCCAAGCAGCACATAATGCGTTAAACACTCAGTTTTTACATAATACACAACCAACAACTAATTCCCTCTTTCTTTTCCATTCTTGGCAGGTGCATACTCATTGAAAATGTCATTTCCTTTTAAATTACTCAAAGAAAAACAACTATAAAGGTGGCCTTATTTAAACTTGGCATAGAGTGAACCCTTCCCACATTATCCTGTGACGTGTCTGTATTCATTGAAAGTGTGATTGAACAGTAATGTATATGATAACGTCTTACCAAACAAATTGACTTTAAGCTCTGCTGGAAAAATTATGAATTCCTTTTCAAAAATGTATTGTCAGGAACAATCTTCTTTAAAAAAAAAAAAAAAGTGCTTTTTATGAGAGCTCAGTCTTAAATGTAATAATTTAATATTGAAATTCAGAAATGTCAGATAACTTAACACTCAGTTTTCACAGTAATGCATATAATAAATAAGAATATTTTTTCAAAAAGGTCTTAAAAATGATGGACAGCTAACCTTGTTCCAGCCCTCTGGATCACTGGTTGTTCTCTTTGTCATTGGTACCCTCTTACAATTATTTCAATTTGGTTCTTGAATTTGGTTAATGCATTCCCTTTAAAGATCTGCTCTGCTCAATCAGTTTTTAACAGCTGTCTCATGCCTCAAGCTCATGTCTGTATATACACTCACTAGCTACTTTGCAAAATACACCTGTTCACCTGCTCATTAACACAAATATCTAATGAACCAATCGCATGGCAGAAACCCAATGCCATGGTATGTAGACATGTTCCAGACAACCTCACGGAGTTCAAACTGAACATCAGAATGAGGAAGAAAGGTGATTTAAGTGACACTGAATGTGGCATTGTTGTTGGTGATAGACGGGTTGACCTGAGTATTTCAGAAACCGGTAATCTTCTGTAGTATCTCAATACAAATATCTCTAGAGTCTATAGAGAACTGTTGATACTAGAGAAGGCAACAGACTTCTCAACCTCAAACTGGTTTCTTTAACATAACAGTGAGTTCACTGTCCTCAAATGCCTTTGACAGCTGCAAAACTCAATCCAATAGAGCACCTTCGTGATGTGGTAGAACAGGATATTTTCATAATGGATGTGCAGCCAACAAATCTGCAACAACTCTGTGATGTAATCATATCAATATGGCTCAAAATATGTCTTGTATTGGTGTGACACTACTGGGTGTAAGAGACAGACATACACTTCTATTAAAAATACTAATAATTTGGTAGTTTCTGTTACTAAGTCTCTCCAGAATCCCATTTTACTGTGATGAAACACACACAAAAGGACGTACAGTCGTGGCCAAAAGTTTTGAGAATTACATAACTATTGGAAATGGGAAACGGTCTCAAAACTTTTGGCCACGACGGTAGACTTACAAAGTCCATCTGGTAATGACAGGTTGGAAAAGTTACCTGTGGTTTTGGGGATTGATGTAATTTTGTTTTGGTTTGTGCTAGTTCCAGTGAAATCTTACTGAAGAACAAACAAATGAACAAATGGCACAACTGCAGTCAGCTTTAACATAAATAAACCAAAATGCTGTATAAATGAAGACTGGATTAGTGTTTAGTTTTAATAAGCCACACTGGTTACTGTAGCTGTCCAGTAGCAAAAAACAACTTTTGCTCCTTTTACCTATAAGAAGGCCAGGCCATTGCAGGGAAGAGCTTTTCCATTAATCTCTCTCCACTAAGCTACCATTATTTTTCAAGGCTGAATGTAACCTTCTTGTGATCTATTGATGTAGAGTCCACTGAAAAGATGTTTGGCTTGAGTTTTGAATCAACTGCATAGTTATTCTTGAATTACCTTTGAGTTTACTTAATCAAATATATGAAAGATTTTGTTTGCAAAACATCCATTTAATGAATTTGTATCCCTTAGTTTCATCACAAAACACCAAACTCTGATCCAGCATAGCATCCAGCATTCATAAGAACAGGCAAATACGTGACTTATGAAAGCAGCTCAATCAATAACTATACGACAAAGGTACATAGCCTCACAGCGGCCTCACAGTAACGCAGCATGACTGCAATCAATAGCAAATACACCAGATTCAGTGCAAGCTCCTTTTTTTAAAGTCAGCAGTAACATGACATGCTTATGGTGGTGGGCAAGGGTAAGCAGGGTGTGCAGGGCATTTACAACTTTATAACCTATTTGCACATATGAGGCTAATTAATATAATTGCATCAAGGAGGATTAGACGAGACATCTACAACATGGATCTGTGAGAGGTTAAAGGCCAAATGGCAGTGTCAAGGCAAAAGAAAAATAATGGAAGGTTCAAAACTGCTGGTGGGAAGCAGAAAAGATCATTTTATTTCATAAAATGCCTACCTATTCTCTAGAATACATCTGAAAAATTACTGTTCCTTGGTTCAGATTTGCCCTCAATCTTAAACTACAGTGTACAGTGTGAATCGATTACAAAAAATCATACAATAGAATAATACCGTGCATACTTACTTTTTCTATATTTCTAAAATAAAGCTGAATACTGAATTCAACTTTCTGCTGAAGCTGTGTAATTATGTAAAAGGAAAATGGCTGAGGTGTTAGATGTCCTCTAGATGGGTTGAATTGGCAAGAAATTACAACAATGTTCAACATCACGGATATTTGATTGTAACAATCTTTTACTGAGAAGCACAAAAGTAATGTAATAAAAGGTAAAAATGTACATTTTTAAAGATAAACAACAAAGAAAAATGTATTCATAGAGCTATTTTCTTTCACTAGCCACAAGGTTCTTTTAAAAAAGTAATTACACAGCATAGGAAACAAAAAAGTAACACAATAACAATAATAAAAACAAAATGCACACTACATAGAGCTGAAATTGGTGGTTGGCAGCTGTGTAGAAGTGTTTGTGATGCAAAAATAATAAATTACTTCTTGAGAAGTTTTTAAAATAATATATGAGAAAAGATTTTCAAATATTTTCTCTTAAAAAAGGAGATGCAGTAAGACAATGATTGTTAGTCAGTGTAGCTTTCAGGTAACTGTTTGTCTTTATGTTTTTATGCATTGTCTTTTTGATATTTATGTTGAAAGATGCTATATAAATAAGATTTTACATTTAGAATTGGAAGATTTCTTAAAGTTCTCACCTACAGTGGTTTCCATTTAACACAAATCTGGTGAAAGGTTTGATGGCAGACAGGTAGTAATTGATATAAGAACAAGAATCATTAAACTAGCATAGAGAAAAAAAAATACAGTACGATACCAAAGTTTTCATCGATACGTTATTTCAAATGGGAAATCTGAGTTTGAAAGTCAGTATTTGGCATGACCGCATTTATTCCTCAACATAGCCTAAACCATCATTGGCCTAAAGTCTCTTAGGCAAGCTTTGTTGATATGTTTTATGTATTCTTCAGGAATAGTTCTTCAGGCTCCTTAAAGACCGTTCAAAGCTTTTCTTTGGATCTTGTCTTCCTCATGTTCAATTCTCTGTCAAGATGATGCCAAACTGCTTCAGTTCCATTTCTTCTGAAATGTGTCATATCTTAGGTTTAGGTTTATGATTAGGCAAACAGATGGATCAACTGAAAGACCAAATGCATCTCTCAGGTTCTGTGTCAGGTCTTTGCTTGATTTTTCCCATATTTCATATGGATTTGATTTTCAGATACAGTTTATCTGCTGTGGATAGTTTTTTGGGCCTGCTACTTCTTTCTTTGCCTTCCAGTTGTCTAGTTTTCTCACATCTTTTAAGAACACACCATGCTGAGATATGCCACATTTTTGGCTAATAGCTCTTTGGGGATTACCTTGTTGGTGGATAAATACCAATTAATGCCTCTCAAACTCTGTAATCGTTGGCATTTTTTGTGTATTCAACTAAAGAGTGAGAATAAATTATGTGTTTTTGTAACAGGCTAAGTTTACTAAGTTGTCTGTTATATGTAGACACAACACTGGTTGATGCCTACCATTTTTAAAAATTATAAGAAAGTCTGGCTCCTTGGAAGCAAAATAAAAAGAAAAGAGGGGTGGCTAAAGACTTTTGCATAGTATATGATATCATGTCTTTAAGGCATGAAGGTGTGTCAACTGAAACTTGAATCAAACACTCCGAAGAAACTGTCTCTCACAACTGCCAGAGGAAAGCTAGTGGGAAAGTGTTACCACTGCTACAGAGGAAAGCACATTAGAGTTACTGACCTCCGAAATGACCAAAGATCAGTGAGATCACAGCCCACTTCAATTCTTTCCAGAGTTCAAGTCATCAACATCAAATGTCCGTGGACACTGTGTGAATTGGGCCTCCATGGTTGAACAGTTGCATGGCATCCCAATGAGAAGGAGACAACTGCTGGCAAAAAGGCACAAATATTGAACATCAGAGTAGAGGAAATTTGTGCTTTTTCCTAATGAGTCCAAATGTAATAGTTTTGGTTTCAGCTGTTCTGCCTTGGTGAGCAATTGGTGTCTACAGCTGTGCCTCCTGCCATCAGGCATGAAGGAGCAGGTGTGATGGTGTAGAAGCGCTTTAAAAAGACAAGGCTAGTATCGTCCTCACATAGTATCGCTTAAGCAATATTATAGACCCAAATATCTTGTCTAGGTCACGCTCACTGGAAAGTTCACCTCAGATGACGTTGAAGACACACACCACTGCAGAAGCATGAGATTATTATTTTTCCTTTTTCATGGTGGCTCACTAGTTGATGGGCTGTGGATGAAAATCTATAAGCTGATTTAACAGAGACAATATGGACCCCAGATGTTAACTTCTGATTTGATACACTAAAAACTCAGCTTAGTTTGTTTATGCTGTCTTTGATGTGGAGCTTCTATATTACAGTGCCATCTTTTAAGTGAAAAATAGCACAATGGGGAGTGTGTGTTTGCTGTTTTGCAATCTGGAATCAAGGTATTGCATTTGCATCACCAATTCTCATGAAAAATAAAAACTGAGCCACAATTCACAAGGACAAAAAGTCAAGGACAAAAAAGTTGGGTGATTAAAGTTCTCACTGTGTGATTCCCTAAACCTAAATTTAGAGTTCCACCTAGTTATCACCCAGTTTATGATACGTCCAAGATGTCTTTACATGGATATGAGAAACCTTAAATCTACGTGACAAGCTTTGTAGTCATAGCTAAACGGGAAGCTCCATAGTGTAGTGGTTAACACATATTATTGGCAAGCAAAAGGTTGTTGGTTTGATTCTAGCCATAGATGCAAATCCTCCTTGGGGTTTGAATCAGGCTGGGCATCCAGTATAAAACTCTTGCCAAATCAAAACATGTGAAACCACCTGCTGTGGTGGTGGTGAGACACGGGAGCAGCTGAAAGTAGCCTTTGTTGTCGTGTTTAAATGGGCTTTGTAGCCACATGCAGACAAAAAGTCCATGAGGAGAGGAAGTGTCTGAAATGCAATCTCAACGCCATATGCTACTGTCTGAAAACAAGTTAGTTTTTAAAATCTAACTTTAATTTATCTTTGTGGACTTGACCCACATATGCTGAATTAAAGGAAGAATACATTTATATAAAACAATGGACTTCCCATTTGAACAGAAAGGGTGAGAGTGTCCATCAAAACACAATATATAACATTTTCACAGGCACTTCAGAAACCTTTATCTCAAATGTAAATTTAGTCTTGTTAGTGGACTGACCCGTGATTAAATTCCTCATATACTATATAGTGTGAAAAGCGAGTGTTCATCCTCTTCATCAAAGTATAGAACGGGTGAGAAATAGAGAAACCTCTTTGTTTTCACACCCCACTGGCAGCTGTCTTTTAGAAGTTCTTATGTAGTTATTTATCTGCTTATACAGTACTAGAGGGTAGGATAAAGACACAGGCTGAAGAAAGACAAAATAAAAACACTGCACTCTTTGGCGGTAGAGAGGAGGGAGGAGTGTCTTGTTTCCATTCCCCCCCACTAAGTAACTGCAGCATAGCGAACAAGGCAAAGGTGCACAGAGGTTGCGAAGCAGAGCAGTTTGAAATGCTGGCGCTGCATGCTACCTGTCCCTGTACAAAATGTTTGTGTGCATGCTTGAAAGACAGTGAAATCGCCTTTGGAATATATAACTGATACATTTCTATTCAGCATTTCACATGCCCATTTTCAACCTGCACCTAAACTGGAAACAACAAGTTACTTGCAGTTATTTTGACGTCAATAACAAGATTGTTAGCAGTGATGTGTTTGATCTGAATTTTCAGTTTTAATTTGTATTATTTAGATTTGAATGTGAGTGCTCTTTGTCTCAGACTGATGCTCTTCACCTGTTCAATGTTGTTGTAGTTTTTTGGGGGGTTTTCAGTGTGCTGCATTGCAGGCAGCGTGTACTTTAAACTGGCATCTGCTTTTATGCCAGCTTCACTTAGCCTCTTTCCTTCCTCCCAACTAGACTGCGGTGAGCTGTGATGTAATTACCTTTTTCGAGTTATTAGACTGACCTCATCTTGTATGTTGTAAATGCCCTCTAAAAGAGCCGTCCAGGTAGCCGTAGGGCCTGGTTTCATAAAATGATGTATAACTAACACACCAAGTCATTTTAGATGGGGTTTTTTTGTTGTTTTTTTGCTTTTTGCTTCATTTCATGCCTTGGAAAATTCTCCAGTGGTGACTAACCACAACCTCCTCATGTGCCATTTGAAATACCAAAATGAAACCTGAAAAGATTACGTTGCATTGATATGGCATCCAAAATAAGTCTGAAATGGCTTGGAGCTTGAGGGTCCTGCGCAGTATCTTTGTTGTTCCCAGTACTGCGCTCTTCTGGACAGAGATCTCGGATGTTGTTTCTGGGATCTGCTGGAGCCACTCGCTCGGTTTGGAGACCCTCACCTGAGCGCTCAAATTACTACGACCAATTTTCAAGCTTACTGAATGACGAAGGAACACTTGGTATAGCTACATTTATCAGTATGGCCATCTTCCTCTGCTTGTCCACCATGGTATGTCCGGTTGGTTAGCCATCACCATCTGTATCTGGAATCTTAGCTCAGCCAAACTTGACCACACTATCGGGCTTATCCTATTTTGACCTTGGGACTTCCAGATCACATTCAACACAGATGTTCCTGCATACTATGCCAGCTACTTGGTTACGGCGTTCCATGCCTGCTAACATCTTGCAGCCTGCTGTTTTGACTGGATTGTCTCACGGGCAACTTTGCATAGACTGCACCTGGGGTCTTTCCTGGTGAAGTAGGTTCCAGCCTCTGTCGATCTTGTGCTTAGAGCTTGTTCCTGTGCTGCCATGATTAGTGCCTCTGTGCTGTCTTTCAGTCCAGCGTTGTCCAGCCACTGGTAGGTTATATATATTTCCATGAAAAAGGAAGCTGCCATGAAAAGCGGAAAAAAAACTCTGTTTCCATTTCCTTCACTGGCCATCTTTAGTCACTTTGTTTCCTAAAATAAGATGCAACAAAAACAACTAAACTTTTAAATGTTGCTCTATATCATCTTAATGATCAGCCATGTCTGCTGGCATGGTTAAATATAAACAGATTCTCTAATGCCCCTGTTACAGATGGTACCTATAAATAACTGTTGCCATATTAGAGCCAAATTCCATTGATATTGTAGGGTGTCTTGGCATTCAGTAAGGAATAACTCCTTCTTGGAGTTGTATCAATTCAATCAGGGTTGTGAGAGAAAAAACATGCGAGAGAGGGAATTTTAGAGTTATCACTTGGTCAACAACATATCAATCACTCAAAGCAAAATGCTATATTCTCTTTTGTATTTGATGACCCCAATTTACCTCCGTCACCTCTTGTCCCTGCTGACTCAAACCAGGCTAAAAGAAAGCCATGTTTTTCAGGTTTTTATTTTGTCCATCAGCACTATTCTGTTGCTTGTGGGGGGAGGAGGAGGGGGCACTGTTTACGCCTCTTCCATCTTGATATTCTATCCAGCACAGCAGGTTTGGAAGCACTACAGTGAGCACATTAGCGTGTGGTGCTGAAGAAACCACATGGTATCTCGTCTTTGCTGACAGACGCGGAGAGCAGAGGAATACATGTTGGCCTATTTTTTCTGGACACCTATCATCAAGAAGCTTTTTGTTAAATTATAAAAAATGTACAATACATTGCTCCATCTCTCAGTTGTAAAATTTTAACAGCACTCATTCCTTCTACAAAGACCAAAGCAATGAGGTGGGTTTGGTCTGAAGATAGCATTTCTGTAGTTATGGCTGCCTGTTTTGACAAGCCTGCTGTGTTGTGGAAAATCACTTTTTTGTCAGGCTTTGTGTGTGTGTGTGTGTTTGTGTGTGTGCGTGTGTGTGCGTGTGTGCTTGTGTTTGTGTGTGTGTGTGTGCGTGTGTGTGTGTGTGTGCTTGTGTTTGTGTTCGTTTGTGTGTCTGTGTGCGTGTGCGTGTGCATGTGTGTGTGTGTGTGTGTGTATGTGTGGAGACCATCTCTGTCAGCCTTGAGGGAGGCGGAAGGCCTTGCTAGTCCCTCTGCTGAATGGAGTACA
>VOQK01011725.1:15846-25854 GCA_015052645.1 Benitochromis conjunctus
GGTAAAAGGATCACCATTTCCTTGATGATGTAACCCAAAAATCAAGGGCAAGGGATAATCTTTGCTACATTCTCACGAATCTTCATTTAGGCCCTGAGGTAAAACTGCCATGTTAGTTGCATCACCAATGCCAACGAAAGTGCCTTCTGTTTGATCACTAGGCCTTGAGCCAAAGACGAGCAACAGTGAACAGCCTTGTAAAATGAAGAACTGCAACAGGCACTTCTGCTTGCCTTCCTTAGGATGTAATTTGCTTAATTGGTAATTCCTAAAGATTTGATACCTGGTATCAGTACAAAACCCAGAAAACACCCGATCAAATCAATGGCCGTTCCTTTTTTCCTTACTCCACTATGTAATTATCTTTATCTTGCTTAGTTAGGAGATGTTTGCTAGCTGAAAACATACTCTGTTCCAATGATAAGATTGTAATGTTTTTCAGAATTAATTATGCCCTTTAGCTGTATAGACTGTTAACATTCTGGGTTGTTTTAGTAAAAAAATAAATGTTGAGGGGTTGGAGGGCTAGGAAATCCACGTGTCAGCATAAAACGTTTATTAAATTTCTTTGTGGAGGAAATCTTACTGGGTTTGCTTCTGTATTGCCAAATATGTTTTAAAATGCTGTATTTTCTTACATGGAAAAGTGTTACACGAATGGTAGAAAGGTGCAAACAATAACCTGTTTAAATCCAGCTTACCTTAAGGGAAAACTGTGGAAAAAAAGGTTGACGTGAGAACATTTTTAATTGTGTCATTGTCATGTGGAAATGATCTACCATTAAAACATTCCCTCTGAAGCTGTTAGTTTAAGTTATTTGAATGAAATAATGTGTTTAATATACAGAAAGACAAAACGGCTTTCTTTTAAGTCTTTTAGGTTTTATTAGTTTAAATGTTTAGAACATTTGGACTAATAAAACCTAAAAGGCAATCTTATTACTTTGACAACAGTCTTTCATTAATATTCAGGGGCTTTTATCTAAAAGATTAGAGGGAATGAAGTTGTATCACAGCTCAGCAGACGGTGGAGTGGTACCGTCACGGTAAGTTACCAAACAAAGGCATCATTGTCTTCCCTTTTAAAGATAACACATTCATTATATAAACATTGTCCGTTTTATACCCATCATTTCTTTCTTTCGCTCATCCATCCATTCTCTTCCTCTTATCCTTGTAAGGGTCGCAGGGGACCAGGAACCTATCCCAGCTACCAGGGTAGAGGCAGGGTACACCCTGGACAGGTCGCCAGTCTATTGCAGAGCTAACATATAGAGACAGACAACCATTTACACTCACATTCACACCTATGGGCAATTTGGAATCACCAATTAACCTAACCCCACTAACTTCATGTCTTTGGACTGTGGGAGGAAGCTGGAGTACCCGAGTTCTTTAACCTCCTAAAACCCGAACTCATTCATGGCATGCATTTTTAATTTCTCTTTGCTATTTGGGCTGATTGGGACCCGATGAATGTAAAAACAAAGAATTACCTGATTTTTGTTTCTGAGAAAAATGAGATCCACATATGAGGACATTCGTTTTAAACTTCGATCGAACAGTGGCAGTATAATGTCCTTGTAAGTGGATATCAGGCCCTTGTAGAGCAAAATTTTGTGTTTTGGTTTAGACAGCCCAAAATGTGATGTCCACATATGTGGACGCCAGGTCCTAGGATGTTAATGTAGGATCCAGTGTGAATGTTTGCAGCAAGCAAACCCGTTTCACTTTTTACATAAACTCCTCAAGCTGGATTCATAGTTCTGTTTTACCATAGCACCCACGCCATGTGGGCCATGTCACCCACATGGCGTTTACATTTCTACTTGTATGCTAGTGTGTCTGCCATCACGAGTAAAACTGAGTAGATAATATCGATAAATCTTGAAAAGTTACTTTTACTGAAGTGTACATGGTTGTCAGGGCAATGGAAAAGATAGAAAAAAATAAATTTCACTTTCTTTTAATTCTATGGTTTTCTACATAGTGATGTAATAAATAATCACTTGGTCGTTATCAGGTCTTAAAAATGCAGGACCGTATGAGTACACCATTACTTGTTTCATAGAAAGAAAAAGGCAAAACAGCAGCCAGGTTCTTCAAATAAAAATTCTTTATTTGACATTTTTGCTCATGCGCTTGTATACAAAGCACTGATCATCAGATAGTGTGAGCATCTCTGTAAAAGCAGACGTTTGGGCACTTTTGCTGGTCTGTGGGTGTGTTTACAGAATGCCAAGGGGGAATGACATCAGCTGTTATCTCAGATAAACAGTTGCTACTGCCCATCAGTCTGGTAAAAGTTATAAGGCTATTTCCAAAACATTTGAAGTTCATGACTCTAAAGTGGGAAATATTATTCACAAGTGGAAAACATCCAAGACAGTCGCCAGTCTTCCCAGGAGTGGACATCCCAGCAAATTCACTGCAACCCTTTGCAAACTACCCCCCACCCTCCAAGAGCTACACCTCAGGCTCTACTGGCCTCAGCTTGCTTAAAGATAAAGTTGATGACAGTACATTTTGACAAAGATTGAACAAATAAGACTTGTTTGGAAAGGCTGCCTGGGTTTTCACTCAGTCTTTTTTTCAGGTGAAAATCAATTTTACATTTCATTTGGAAATCACGGTCCTCGAGTCTGGAGGAGGGGTAAGTAGTAACTCAGAATCGAAGGTGTTTGGGAAGTTTCTGCAATGAGAGTGGAGAAGTCAGAGTCTGATGTGGAGCTTCTGTGGGGTCTCGAGTGTACTCCGATTACTTCACAGCACAGTGGGAGAGAGGTGGTGCTCTAGGGACTGGGAATGTCTGACTCCTTGTGTCATCCACCACACTCACTGTGGAGCATGTGATTGCTGTTGATGTCCTATAAGATCTGAGTACCTAGCATACCCAAACCTGTTTATAGGCAGAATGTGGATGGAGACACTGAAGATTTAGAGTCGATTTTTATGTTTGGTTGAGGTTGTTCAATGTCTGCAAGTGGCAAAGGACGGTGGGTGGTGGAGACTGGACATGAGTCTAATGTCACAGTCAGGAATTCCTTATTCTAAACTTACAGTTCAGAAGAGACACATTCAACTTTTTATTTTTATTTAGAATATCCTTTTGATGATCACATGACTGAAAAAACAGCAGGTTTATGGAAAACCGCTGATTACTTTAGATGAACAAGATTTCCAATACTGAGACTTTATGTGGAGAACCACAGAGGAAAGTTTATGAGTAAACTTTAAACTTTGTGTCTTCAGTAGCCTACATAGAATACAAAGGGTCACACAACAGCTCCTGGATGATGAACTAGTTCTGCCTCTAGAACGACATCTAGGACAAACGCTGCCGTTAGCTCCAGGATATGCAAATGGTAATAAGGGAGTTAGAGGAGTAAAAATACACTGTAGCAAGATGCAGTAATATGTAAGGCAAGGATGTACACGATCTAAAACAGACAGCTTATAAAACACAGACATTTCTTTGTAAATTTTTCGAGTAGATATATAGATATAGATTTTCTATGTGTGACAGAACAGTAGAGTCACATGCAAACGCTGCAAGTTTTGAGTAGGAATTTGGAGGTTTCAGATTTAATGAGCAAAAGTGAATAATAAATACAGATGAAATAAACCAGCGCAGAACATGACAGCATTAGTATCAGTATGTGAGCACGGAGTATCTCCAGTGTGTCTCAGTCACGCCAGCTGAATTTCATTAATAGCAGTGTTATCGCTCATGCAGATTAATGTTTAATGACATGTATGTAACCTGATAAGTGAAAATCTCTCACAGTTGGACCAATTTTTTTTTTTAAAAAGCCTTAATTGTTTGGAAATAGGGGCCTTGAAATAAGTGAAAAGCAATCAAAACAGTTCTGTTTTATGAAAAATACTTTTTAATAGAAATCTCTGCAGCACCAGACGTTAACTCTCTAATGAGTTTAAATGTTTAATATTTGTCCAGCTGGAACACAAAGGTCAACCACGTGATGAGGGTACGGCCTGAGTCACTGATAGTGAACAGTGTGATTGCTGTCACGCCACCATCCACGATCGATACGTCACTCAACCTGTTAGGTGTATGTGGTCTTTTTTGAAAATGGTGACGGCGGCACCGTCCACTGCTGAACTGCACTGCATATGATGAAAATGATGAAATCAGATACTGTTTGCATGTTGAGCAGATTGTCTTTAATAAATTCATTACAAAAGTGTCAAGTGTTTTTTTTCACTTACACACACACACACACACAATATTTAGAACCCAGGCACTATTGTATTTGCTCACTTTATTATTATTTCATCAAATGAGCACCTAAACGTGCTCAAACTCTTAACATTTTGTAACACAGAGATTGAGATATGCATGTGAAATTAATCCCTGACCAGATCCATATGTAATCACAACCATAGCACCACCTACTGGCAACAGGAAATGCCATGTTTTACACTTCCGGGTACTGTGTCCAGGTGGTTGACTTGAGCTATCTAAAATTTGGTCGGAAAAGCCTTAAGAAGTTGGTATTACTTTATTTTGAAAACTGTCCGTTTCTGACAAAGGGTGTGACCCTGGTGCAAATTTTGATATTACGAATGGACACAATATTGCTTTAACTCAAAGACACATTGTCCAGTCCTGACCTGAACACATCAATAGCAAGAGATAGTGAGCGCGCCACCTAGTTGCAACACAAAACGTCACGTTTTATAGTCTGATGTACTGCTACACGCAGGCTGGACACATCCCTCTCAAACGCAGTCTGAATAAACTTTCGTGATGAACAGTGTAATTTCTCATTCCTCAGTGAATCCTGATAACATGGGAATTCACCATGAAGAAACAAGTTGCCGTTGAGGGGCTTGGAAAGCTTAAGAAGTCATGAAAACTGGTACACACCCCCAAACTGATAAAGACTTTCATGTTTTATGGGCTCCATAGTGTCACCTACAAAATAAAAAATGTAAAAAAAAAAATATATAGTGTTACATGTAGTTAAATGTTACAAGTGTTTATACTGTAAACATGTCATCTATGTGTCTGAAACTTAGCAGCCTCATGTAATCTCCTGAGAACTTCAAAAAAAGTCTCTTGGAGCCATATCCTAAACCCAACAGGAAGTCAGCTACTTTAAATGTCAGGTGCAATTTTGGCATCTTCACCATTTTCAGGCCTTGTACTTTAACTCCTCCTGGATTTGATCAATATTATCTTTGGTGAGTTGAATCTAAGACTTGATGATGTTAAACTCTGAAGCTTTTGAGTTTTCACCAAAGGGCCTGTTTGTAGCTGTGCACCAGAATTTCAATCATTCCCCACTGGACATGAAATCTCAAGTAAATCTTAAGTATCTTTTGTCCCATCTCACCCACACTTCACATGATTGATTAGAGTCCATGTCTGGAGACATCTATGTGCCAATATCAGGTCACCCTTATGGCGCCTCCTATTGGCAATAGGAAATAAATAGTAGGTGATGATCATCCCATGTCTTTGCCCAGGACACTGACAAAGAACTCAAGACTGCTATATAACAGAGTTTTGCTCTCTCGTCTTCCCATTCGGTCGAGCATTTTTCTTGCATATATATTGTAATTTGCTAGCATCCATGCACCCACGACACTACATTTTTAGTCAGTTTTAGTCAATTTTTTTAGTCAGTTTAATTACATATCTCTGTACATTTGTATCTGTGCATACAAATTTTGGTTGCTTATGTATGTAGGACCACTTTGTGTCTTCCTTCCATATTTTATATTCCTCTTGCTATAAGAGCTGTGTAACACCCAATTTTGTCATTCGTGGGATAATAGAGGTTTATTCTATTCTATTCTATTAAATATATTTTCTCTACATTTGTCTGAACTCTGGGTTGGTTCATGACAAAATGAGGTCTTGTCCTGTTTAAAAACAGACTGGTTTAGTGGGTTTTAGCCTGCCTTCCAGTGGCATTAACTTTGTTTGGACTTTCCTGGTAGGGGGCTCGAAGGGGATGTATCTGACAGTGCAATTTATTTAGAGAGATTCATTGGTATCTTTGGGGGAGAGAGAGCTAAGTCAAGAAGTCACTGGTTACTCGTGTAGTTTGTTTGTTGGTGCATTGATTGGTTCTTTAAAAGACGTGCTACTGCCATTAAGTTCTGTAAAATGTCTCACTTTAAACAGTAAATATGTTTTCTTTGCTCTATAATCAATAAAATGCAGGCTTATGAGATTTGCAAATCATTGGAGTTTTTAAAAAATTCTGTTTTACTATATTATATTTTATAATTTGCATCAGACTTTTTTAAATTGAGGTTTTAATTAGAAAAGGTGAACTTCACAATAGATAACACAAGTCTATTTTCAATCGTGGTACTATCTGAAAGTCCTATTAAAAACACACACACAGACACACAAAAATGTTGTTCAGACACAATATCACAGTATTTTTTTCTGCTTTCTGCTTACACAGTAGTGACTATTTCCCAGACTGGCTACCTTCACAGTTTCAGAGTGATCAGAGTTATTTAGTCAGTCAGGAGGCAGTCTGCCGTCTCATTAGCCAGTCTCCAGTACCTCTTCCTCAAGAGGAAGGCTGCTGCCTTGGGCTGCCTTTGCCTGGTGAAAATACCCTTCTTGTTCCCCACCACACGATAGATTCCTGCAGACACAAGACAGTTTGACAAGAGCACTGTCACAGTGCAGAATATAATAAGCCGACTAAATAATGGTCCGGTTTTTATCCTAATGGCTGCTTCCCCAGAGCTTCAGCCATTGTTGTATTTATGATTTCGTGAGTACCTGTCCCTCAACATGACTGGGTCAGAAAAGGTCAGAATCTGGGTGGTCTGGGGAGCACTACTTCTTATTCGTCTCTGCTACACAATGCAGACATCTTTGACCCTTTGTCATATTTGTTAAAGCTTCACACTAAGTTTTTAAAAATATATTCAACAGTTTCAAAATGTGCATCTTGCACCTTTTTTTTTTTTATGTGTGAAAGGATTTATTCATCAAGCATTTCAGTGCAAGTAATCAAACAGCCAAGAAGACTCTAAAAGCAGTTTTGTGCTCTCAGGTAAACCTGGTCACACCACACTGAAAGTCATAGATTTTTTGGCATACAAACAAAAATCCTAGTTTGCTGTCTTCCTGCGACTTTGTTATCTTTGCAATTTTGGCACAGTTTAAAAGAGCCCTTCATGCGATCACTATACCACCAGCTAGGCTGGTGCTGAGGGTTATTGTCAGGAACACAGTGATTTACTAAAGCTTGCTAATCAAGGTGATTTTTTAAATCCAATTTTCCCACTGATGCATTCAATTAATATAAAATTAATTTAATATTAACTACGAAGGGTGTTACCATAACAGTAGGCTACTCCCCTGACCCCCCCAAGTGTCAATGCTATCGCTCATTAGCAGCACCACACAGGGCAATAAGTTGCTTCACTATGAATCAACTTGCCCAATCCTAATACCAGCTGACATTGAAGGGGTTTGTAGGTAAATTTAATTACAAGTATGTTTGGGGACATTCTATGAACAGAATTCCAAAACAAAAACATTCTAATTGCTCTTTAAATTTTGGCAAAAGCATCAAACAAAGATTAAATTGTGTTAGCTGGTAAACCAGGGCCCCATTGCAGGTTACACAACAACTCCTGTCAATGACACAATGCTAAAAGTGTGTTAGAGGTAATTTGACTAATATTCAGGTGAGTTTCCTGTTCCTCTGCTGATGTGAATCATCACTCAGGAAGAGATCTATTTTTCTGACAAGGAAATAAGCAGACTATACTACCTCTGTATAATATTAGGGGTGCTGTATGAAGATAATGGCAGGAGTGTGGTTCTACAGGTTGCTTTATTTTGAAGCTGCAGTACCTTGTGCAGTCATGAAGTCTGCAAAGTTCCAGATGAGTTCACCAATGACATACTGCTTCCTCTTCTGGTCGAACACATCATGGTAGCTCTGCAGGAGAGCATTCTGGTACTCCTCAGTGAACATCATGGGTGGATCCTGAAGAGTGACAGTAAAACTTGTTAAAGATGCTGAACTGACAGGTGAGTGAGTGAGTGAGTGAGTGAGTGAGTGCTCACCATGTGAAGCCCTGGAACTGCACCTGCTCCATATTCACTCTGGATGATGGGTCTCTTGTACTTTCTGTACCAGTTTTCAAAATGAGTGTTGAGCTGAAGAGGAACAATATCCAGCCGGCCTTGATCAAAATACCAGGCAAAGTAACTGTTTACACACACTACATCTACATAGGGACCCTACAGAAAAAAAAGAAAAGATAACTCAGAAAAAGATTCAGAGGTATTCTTCAACATAGTTATGACATACAGTTATTTATCATTTTAAAAGATGCAAGAAAACCTTAACGTTTTGAAGTTCCATTCATAGAAGCCCAAAATTTTCTTATACCATATTTGTTATCAGGCAAAAAAAATAAACTTATTTTCATAACACATTGGCAAATGTCATTATCCAAATTTATCAGTACATTAATATAAAATGGATAAGTGGCAGCCATCAACAGTGATGCTAGCCTCTGGCTAAAGAAAAAATTTTCAGCAATGGGCCTTTACAAAGTAGCCACTACATTAGTGACTGCAGAGTACTGGGTACCTTTTAGCTGCTAGCTTGGCTATAAAATTCTTTAGGATTTCTGTTCAGGACACAGAATCAACTCTGCAATTCTGCAGTTGACCTTCTGAATCTAACCTGGTTACTGGAAGGTTTTCTTCAGTTACTCTGACTCCTCCCCTCCTGTTACAACTGAACCACCTGACACTGTTTTATTTCTCCATTCAATCACCCTGTCATGTATTGGATACATAAAGTCCTTCACTCCAAATAACCTAGATCAGAGGGACAAACCAAGATCTACTCCTTCAATCTACTAATCACAGCGGACTTGAAATGCATAAATGGTTAAATGGTTAAGGTCCGAGCCTCTATCCTACAATATGTAGATACAAAAGGTTTACACTATTATCATTAGAGACGTGTCATATAAAGAGTCTGGAAACTGAAAAAAAAGAAAGGGATGTTCAGACTTTGTTTAATATGTGATTTTGACATTAGTGTGAAGGATGCAGAAACTCACTCCTTTGTCCACGTCAGCGTCAGCAATTGTGACGTAGGTGACAGGTCGGGTTTGGTCCAGAGCTTTGGTGTGCTCAATCAAAGTCCTGTAAAGGAGTAGTAAAAATTTGATGTCTGCTTTAAATCAGCAAAAGATGTGTCTTGAAATGCAGCTGTACTAAATACTGGAAATGCTGATTGGGAAATACCAAGTATTGCTACATTTTGGGGAAATAGCTGGAATTATTTACTTTAAATGTTACATTTCCTTCCTTAGTTGGACATTTCAATTCAATTATATTATATTTATATAGCGCCAAATCACAACAACAGTTGCCTCAATGCGCTTTATAGTGCAAGGTAGACCCTACAATAATAAATACATGGAAAAACCCAACAATCATATGACCCTCTGTGTTTCACCCTAACCCACCGGTTAGGGTGAAAGAAGGAAGACAGGATAAAAGACATGGAAGAGAGCCAGAGATTAATAACAAGTGTGATTCAATGCAGAGAGGTCCATTAACACATAGTGAGTGAGAAAGGTGACAGAAAAAGAAATACTCAATGCATCATGGGAATACCCCAGCAGCCTACACCTATCGCAGCATAACTAAGGGAGGATTTAGAGTCACCTGATCCAGCCCTAACTATATGCTTTAGCAAAAAGGAAAGTTTTAAGCCTAATCTTAAAAGTAGAGATAATGTCTGTCTCCCAAATCCAAACTGGAAGCTGGTTCCATAGACGAGGGGCCTGAAAAATGAAGGCTCTTCCTCCCATTCTACTTTTAAATATTCTTGGAACAACAAGTAAGCCAGCAGTGTGAGAGCGAAGTGCTCTAATGGGGTGATATGGTACTACAAGGTCATTAAGATAAGATGGGGCCTGATATACTGATAGACAGGATATTTCTAATTTTAGAGATATTGCACAAATGGA
>VOQK01011732.1:4636-15443 GCA_015052645.1 Benitochromis conjunctus
CACTAATGTAATAAAACATTAATACTAATGACGTCATTTGGTCTGGATTTGTGGGGCTTTTTTTTTCACCCTGACAGGTCTGTCATAGAGCATGTTTTGAGGATATGCTTGAGCCTTTTAACCTTGAAAACTGTTCAGCCCAATTATTACAACAAAATCTGAGAAATAATTCCACCTGCATACCGAAGACATTTAAAAATAAAATATGTTAATATCACATTAATTAACCAGAAAATGTGTAATTGCTCTTTTATACTGCTTTTGTTGAGTTACACGAAAATACAAGTAATATAATAAAAGTTAATTTTTTCAGCCAAGTTAATCATGTAGTCAAAATATCCATCATCCATCCATCCATCTTCTGCTGCTTTTTGGGTCAACAGTCCCAGTCACATGTCTGAGCCATCTCAGCTGGCTCCTTTCGATGTGGAAGGAGTAGCGGTTCTACTCTGACACCCCCAAGCCCCCCACGCACAAATGCCCGAGCTCCTCTTCTTGTGTCTAAGGGAAAGCCCAGCCACCATTGGCTGAGTCCATGACCAGTGACCTGGGATGGACTCAAAATCCCTTATGACTTGACTTAAGCTACTCCAGCTTCTCATTGATATCACAGTGTGATTTAAGTACACAACTGAATCCTTTGTAATCAGACACTTTTGTCAATTCATCTCCCTTTTTGCCTCACGTTACAGCAGCAGTGATTGCTTTTTAACGAGATGCTGATTTCATTTGGTGTAAAAAGCAATGCCTCTCAAATCTCTTTGCTTTCAGCAAATGTCAGAGAGAAGCGAAAAAGGTTAGCTTAGTTCTAAAATGTATGAGTGGATTAAATTTCATTAAATGTCTGCTTCCCTGCGCTTTGACTTAATAAAACAGGCATTACATTGTGGCCTTTGGCTAACATTTAAAAAGTAATTTCTAAAATTTTAAGCCCAAAAATATTTCTGTAGTTTATTTTTCCGCTTCCTTGTCACACCTCCATTAACATTTAAACTGCCTACTACTGATAGACTCGCTCGTGTTTTCTTTTGTTCTTTGTATCGTTGTGTAAACTCATTTAATTTGCATTGTGCAGTGCTTTTTCAAGAGAATGGCACATTTTTTTTAACTTTCAATCCAGACCTCGATGGCAGTATTACATTTGGGTTTTATTTGTATTCTATGATTTTTAAAGGAAGTAGCACAAAGGTGGGGGACTTAATAAATAAATAAATCCCGGTCCTCACACAGGAAATTACATTGCCACGGCAGCTTCAATACAGTTGACACATCCCAAACAGCTAAACAATATCAATTCCAAATACAGTTAATAACATATAAAAATAATGAAATTGGCCAATAACCAACGCGCAAATATGCAAACATGCGAATAAAATCATCTTATCATCACTGAGCATTAAACAGTCTTATAGCAGCTGGTATAAAGGACCCCCTGAGGTGCTCAGGCTTGCACTTTGGTGCAATCAGTCTTTGAGTGAAGATGCTACTGTTGATAACCTCCGGGGCATGAAGACGGTGTGCAGGGTTGATCGTAACTGATTTTAGCTTTGAGAGCATCCTTCTCTCTGCCACCTGCTGGACCTTCTCAAGTTCAGACCCGACCACAGAGCCGACCTTCTTGATAAGTTTGTTTACTTTGTTCCTGTGTGCTGCATGGACCCCTTTCTCCCCAGCAGGCCACAGCAACAAACAGAGCTCTAATCGCCACTATATGGTAGACACTGTGGAGCAAAGGTTGACAGATGTTGAATCCCCTTAGCCTCCTTAGGAAATTAAACTGTCTTTGTCCCTCAGTGTATACTGCTTCCATATGGCTCTTCCAGTCCAACTTAATGTGCAACTGCACACCAAGGTATCTGTGGCTGAACACGGCAATAATGGTGGTTATTGATGTTGGTTGGGTCCCGAAGGCTACAACCATCCCATTGGTTAAGATGGAGATGATTGCATTCACTCCAAGTCAAGATAGGTTTTTAAAGTACGAAGCTATAGTTTACCCTGTGACAGGCTGGTGATCTATCCAGTACTCTTGTCGAATAACAGCTGGGATGTGATCAGGCCCTCCCTCACCATCTTTACTACTTTTTGCCATCATGTGTTTTAAATAGAAATGAATTTCTATTTATTTGTGATGGTTTTTAAAGAAGTTGGGACACAGTGTTAATATCCAAAAAGAAAAAAAAAAAATGTCCTTTTTAAACTTGGACACAGTTGCTGACTTGCTTTGTCACGTGTCTCTACAATGATTTTACCTGACATCCTCATCCCGCCTAGTTTATGAACAGTATGCATGCTTGGATTCAGCGGTTCCTACCAAAGAACTACATGGCAAGTGCCTTCAGGTCAACGTGATTTCCTTGTTGAGCAGGTATGCCTGAGACGTGCTGCTAAACAGAGGCTTGCCTTCATCCAAAGGGAACTGCACAATAGAAAAGGAGAAACGAGCCAGTGCTGTCCAGCAGCTTGAAGTTCTGCATGTGTCAGCAAGCTTTGGGCACGACGGTTAGTGTGTTTACTTGCAGTAGGTTGTTTGGAAATGCTGTATTTTAGCGGTCTGCTGAAATAAAATTGAAGAAAGAATAATATAATGTGTATAGTGTCTAAAAGACAATGACTTTCAGTTTTCATTCGAAGGCTTGAGCAAAATATATTTCAATAACCACTGAGGATTCGCATGGCCTTAAATGGAGAAATGAACTGAATCCACTGTAGTGTACACCAAACGCAGGGTCACATAATCACAGTAGCACTGCTGGAGCATACATTTAGCCTCCTTTCTCTTCAGTCCTGCAGAATTCTCTGTGTCTTTGTAGGTAAACAGATGAGCTCATTGTTCTTATTCTCAGAAGGATGGCAATACAGAGCCAGTTTAGCTTTGTAGCAATAGAATCAGCTGTAGCTGACTGCAGAGGGGTGAGCTCAAAAATTTCTCCTTCACAATCAACATAGGACAGCACAAGCACAAGCAGGTACTGTGTGGCAATATCCATGATCTCATCTGTCTGGACTGACACAACAGCCCTGCTCTGCTCTGGGCTGATGACGTGCTCCCTCACGAGAGAAAACAAGCGTCCCGTGAGCTCGTTCTGCATCGTTTGCCTAGAAACTGTGGCGTTCTCAAGGTGCTCCTGTCTGGGATATTCTGGAATCCCAGGGTTGGACCCTGTGCTCCAAACTCACCGCCGGTGGCTACACATCAGTCAAATGGAGCTCCATCGGCTCTCACCTGTTTCCTCCCAGAAACTTTTGGGCTGCTTTCCCCAAATACTTTGACTCATTGTCCATGTGTCCTGTGAAGCTTTGCTGCATCCAGCAGACCGATGATTGGAGTAGATATATATAATCAAGTGCATTTCACACATCACACAATATTTTCTATGCAAGCATACAATACCATAAGAAACAGTAAAAAGGTCTAAAATAGAGACATGAGTCTGATTCAAGTAGTTCACTGTGTCAGCTTACAGTCTACCTGAGCACAGTTTAACAAAACCACAGTGACCAGCATAGCAGCTAATTACATTACAGACATAACTGACTACCACAGTAGTGTCAACATATTTTTGCTAATTGCATCCTCAAAAAATACAAAATTTAAACTTTTTTCATTAAAAAAAATGAATATTTTTTGCATTTTCGTGTATATCTTTGCAGATGCAGCTGAGGCCAGCAGTCAAACCAAGGAGGGGTTCCCTGATCTAATCCAATCTAGTCCTTCAATGTCTTAACAATTCCTTGTGTCTCCTGTGTTTACTTCTCTTGTAATCCTCTCCTATTTTTACTTTCTTTTTAGGGTGAAATCAGTCATTTAGGGCTCACTTTTTGTTGATGTACTTTGTAATTTATGTCATTTAGGTTGTGTCTGCTCTCCATAATGAGCTAATATGTCTGAATGGGTGAACTAATGATCAAAACTAAATGGCTTCAGACTGCTTATGTCATACTTAAGACATATACTTGCATGCGGTTCTCCAAAAAATACCAACAACCCATAGCCCTGTGGTGATGACACCGTGCCTGAGAAGCACACAGTGTAACTTCATTACAAAGAAGTCCTTTGTCTATTGTGACTCAGTGTTTTCTGCGTAGGAACAACACACAACCATTCTAGTCCTTAAATTTGGAAAATTGTAATAAATGTGTTTTGGGCATGAGGATCACTGTGATCTTCAAGTTGTATTGTATGTAATGACACATGATGGCGATGCTATTAAACGTAACATGAAAAACGTTTCCATTATCATGTACTGTATTTTAGTAACCAGTACAGAGGAGGGTCTAAATCGAAATCCACCCATCCATCCATATGCACTCAAAAAAAAAGCTCTGATTTTGTACATTTTGCATGTAATATTGTTTCGTAAGTACAATGAAAAATGTTACATTTAATGCAATCTGTTTTTATCAATCTGTCACTTGATAGGTATACACTCAGTTTATACAAAGCACATTTTCCTTATTGATTAATGTTTTGAGCAAATAAATCTTTCATTTTATTTAATATTTTAGTTGCATTTTTTGAAATATTCCTTCATGTTTACTGAGGGTCAGCAATCTTTTTTTTTTCTTTTTTTTTTGGAGTGTGGCCTCATGCTAGAAGTTTTCATTCCATGCTACAAGTCTGCTTAATTACACGTTAAGGTTTCATGACAAAACACCATAATTCACCACAGTTCTACCGACACGCCTTTCAATGAAAACTCAGAAACTCGCAATTTAGCTTCCCCGAGGTCTTTAAACTAAACTGACCAAACTTGGAGGATGTCATTAAGATAGAAAGCCTGAAAATGATGAAATCTGTAAAATGGAAAATCACAGATTTCCTGTTTGGTTGAGGTCACGGTGTTTTGTACAGACGTGGATTTCCCAAGGCCTCGACTGTTATTGGCTGATGCACACAGAATTAATGAGTAAATTCCCGCACTAACTTTGTGGTTAGACAACACCTGTTAATTATACGCCATGTTGATGTAGTATATCACGGTTAGAACGCACAAAGCTCACTTCCCACTCATGCCTGGCATGTAAATGTATGCAGACTTGAATACTTGTGAAACCTGTTCCTTTGGGGGCTGTTGGATGTCTAACAACTTTGTGTGCCATAGTGAAACAACTCCCACAGATGTGCCCTTTATCAGAAAAAGCCTCATAATCTAACATTATGAAGAACAATTGTGGTTAAAAAAAAACCCCAATACATTTTCTAGGGTGAGTTTAAGTACAATGGCTGAAAACGGCAAAACAACTGAAGACAAAAAATCATCTTAAATTCAAAATGATCGACTTCCTGTTGTGTTTCAGGTGCTCCTTTGTTGGACTCCTTCTAGCTAGCACCACAGAGACATTTTGCAACAACTATATGCAATATGAAATGTATTACCATGAATGAGGTGTGCGCTAGGTGTGACAGATGTTCAAGCGCCCCTGTCCATCAACAACAACCTCCTGTTAAAGGTGATTTATCATGTCGCCAAACTGAAAACACACCCCATTCACACGAAAGCAGCACAGAAGTGTAAGCGTTCTTCTGACCTCATTTGAAGTGGATGTGGTCAGCCTGCTAGGAGGACTACATCGAAGTGTCAAACATGTCATTTCCTAAAAATCTTTTTTCTTTTTGCCTGACTTACTAGCCCAGTACCAAAGTTATTGGAGTGGATGGAGACAGAACTGTCATCAGCAGTGTAAACAGATACACATGGCAGATATGAATATATGTCCTGCTTAATACTAATGATCTTAACCACTTAACTGCTGATGTTTCTAGCTTTGTGGATTGAATTTAGCATTTTGTTTCCTCAAATGGCTCAGTATGTGGTTTCAACCATAAATTTCCCTTGTTCTCCCAGGACTAAACAAACAGTCCCCAGTGTTTCTGCCTCAGTTGCAGAATTATTTAACTGAAAACTATTAAATTGCAAACCAAGCATCCGAATTGGGAAGAAACGCAGTTTAAGTGACTTTGGCATTGTTGTTGGTGATGGACTGGTCTGAGTACAGTACTGTACAAAAGTCTTGAGGCAAAAGGTCTTGAGCCGGGGACGGTCTGCTTGTTTCCACCTCAGGGAGGGGGGTAACATCTGGGTCTGGGTGCGGGTTCCCCCTCAGGGGGCGAGGGTACCTGGACCTGGGGTGTAGAGTATATTTGGGGAGTGTGATTGTGTGTACGGTGTCCATTTATGTCTGTCTCCACATTGGGTGAGTGCCGAGTGTTTGTGGTTGTGTGCATGAAGGTGGGAATGCACGTTTGTGTCTATGTGTTAGATCGGGCCTTGGACTCCTGTCATTTCCCCCTCGCGATCATCTCTAGTGAGTTTTGATTTCTGCTGTGATATTCAGATGGTCAGAAGAAGTGTGGGAGATCTTTTCTTGGGATACTTTGAACCCCTGAGTACCCTTGAGCACAGTTTAAATGCCACAGTCTTCCTGAGTACTGTTCATGATCATGTTTGCACCTTGTTGAATCTACAGAATGAGGAATTAAGAAAGCTTTGAAAGCTAAAGCGAGTCCAAAATGGTAGTGGCAAGTTGTACCTAATAAAATGTCTGTTGTGAGTGTCTTGTTTGTCTCTAAATGATGGACTGGTCTGATGGACTGGTGAGGTGTATGAATGATATGTTGTTGTGGTGCTTTTTTAATTGAAATTTTGAGGGCGGGGGGTGGCTCAGTAGGTAGAGTGCTCGCCCCTGGATCGGAAGGTCGACGGTTCGAATCCACCCAACGGCTACCCTGAGGTACACTTGAGCACCGTACCGTCCCCCACATACTGCTCCCCGGGCGCCAGATTGGTGGCTGCCCACTGCTTCACTGAGTGTGAATGGGTTAAATGCAGAGACTAATTTCCTACGGGATCAATAAAGTATACATTATTATTATTTTTAAAAGAAATGTTCTGCAGCATTGACCTCATCTTCGTCCAGTAAGCTTAATGTGTAAGAAATAATACAGTTTTAACCTGACTTATTTTCTAGAGGGTGAAAATACACCCAGTAACGCAACTCCCATGTTTAATTCAGATACACTGGGACACTTCAATCATAGCTCGAGCTACTGACTCCTCTTTGGCTTTTCTCTGTGTTCAGTGGATACAGAGGAACTACAGAAACATGCTTTTAACAGACCTCATGTTTTATTCCAAGATACAACCAATGCACAAAGGCTCCTCTAGTTCACAGAAATAAATCCAACCTGACAATCTTCTGCACATTAGTCAACCTGAGACATACACAGCAGATATGATATCATCTTAACAGGTGATGGAGACGTTTCAGCCACAAGTTACAAAGAAGGATTGGAAAGCCACAGGGATGACGGAGAAATCAATAAAGATTTAGTAAGATGGCCCGGAAGTAAGAGGGTATTTTTTATTTATTGCTGTTTTATATGCTTATAAGGTTCAGAAGTATAATTACATTTTACTTCAACTTATTCAACAGCAACAAAGTGTAGTTTACTGGTGACTGTCAGGAGTACCTCATGATGTGTCCAAATACAACAGGCTGTAATAAATAAATCCTCACAGTTTAACATTTGATAGCCTGGATTATGAATTTGACTTTTATAACTTATATTTTGATTTAGGGACGATTTATAATGACCTACAATACTCATCTCGATTGTTTAAGGCGACTCCAACATGTAGGACAGGGGCTTGAGTTTAACACACATCATAGGTTATGCAGTGCAAACTGGAGGTCTTGCATTTTACAGACAGGATGTCACAGGAATTATATCACAATAATTCTCCCCAAATTTGAAATAAAATGGAATTAAATCGAATTTATCCGGGCTTCATGGATTGAGGTATGGAGCTCGACAGCAATTTATTTTCCCTGCAGTATTTCTCCCACCCATATAAACCTGATTATGTCATAATTCACAGCAGCTATAATTCTCAATCAGTGCAAAAGCAAGAAAAGAAAAGTACATGGAATGTGGATTACAATCCTTCAACAAATATGTGCAATAAATACAGAGATGAATAGAAAATTTACATTTTTATTTTAAAAGATTTAATTTCATACATTTTCACAATGTACAACTACATAATTCTTTGCAGAAAGGAAGACAAATCAGCAATTTCTACAGTCAGACTGATTTTTATTGTATACAAACAGTGACATCTGCTCCCAAAATCAAACAAATATGGATACTAGCAGAGCACTCACAGACATTTGCCCTTTTCACATATTTCAGTTTGCTTTGAAATCATGAAAACAACGTTACTGAAGATTTGAATTACAGTTAAATTACATTTCACTCTTACAAATGAAGAAAATTCGGACAATGGACGGGAGTAACATCATCAGACTTGTTTTTTTAAACTGTAGTGATAATAAGTGAGGTAACACAAACCCCTATATGATACACGGTTCTTCACTGCAGGCAGTGAGTGTAAAAGTCGCACATTTTGAAACATGTTGGCTGAGGAGCTTTTAGTGTATACCTCTCTTTGACCAATTTAAGCCAGCAACTGCCAGTAACCTCCAGCAACCACGCAAGGAATCCACATTTCAGTGACCAGGTCAGTAATCAATCTCCAGACCAAAATAATTGGGCCTTCATCAAGAGATTGCACAGGAACCTCTTGCTACCTGGTAGGAGAATACGAACATTTTCCTAGCGACCTATGATTGCTGACCAGTGAGAGTGTGAGACTGTAGCTAAAAAAGTCACATCAAGGCCACTTAATGAAGTTAAACTTGCTATGGATTATGTCAAGTTCTAATATCACGATTTCACAATGATCTGTTTTGACTGAAACTAATCAAAATCCTTGGTGACAAGTTCTTTTGTACAGTTTGTACAATAAGGCCTTGTGTGTGAATAACTTTGTTCATTCATGGCAAACCACTCAGTCTTTTAGTGATCACCCTCTCGGCTTTATTTAAACAAGGAGTTGAAGGCTCGTCCAATGATGAGTCTGCGAACTTCACTTGTCCCGGCACCAATTTCATACAGCTTTGCGTCACGCAGAAATCGCCCCAGAGGGTAGTCATTGATGTAGCCATTGCCACCTGACAAACGACATACAGATGTTAGTGCGAAGTTACCGAGTATTTACAGAGCTCAAAGCTGGCCATCTGTTAATCAACAAAACCCATGCTGAGATATCAGATATCTGTGTGTCTGTGTGACTTCATTTAGGCACCTGAGCAAATGAGTTCTACAGATCTACGTCAGCTACAGCAGCCAGAGCAGAATGGATTAAAACAAGTCAGACTTAATTCAACACTTAATCCCCAAACATATAGATTTTCTTTTTAGTCCAACAGGCATGCCACAGATAAGTGATTTCCAATTTTTTTTATATTTTGACAAATGTTGATCAGAACATGTTTGTTGCTGTTTATTAGGAAAGAATCAGTGTAATGGCTAAGCAAGGGGTTATCACATCAACTAATTAGTAAGAAGTTTTTCACATGAACTCCAAAACATGCCAGGAGAATTAAGCTGGGACATCATCACAGTGCTGCCCTCTCACAACAGGAAAAATATGTGGTGGAGGTACATTCTCAGTACTAGAAATCCTCCAGTTGGTTTAAATAGCAACAGGGTCTGCAAATAATTAGCAAGAAGCGAGACACGTGACCTACACTCGACAAGTTTTCAAGTAAACTAACAAGGTTAAATTCATTTAATGAATAATCTGACTGATACAGACATCTGTGTTGTTTTGTGCAGTTTTGCTGGGTGAAGCCGAGAAAAGCTCAGGGCTACAGTCTACGTGTGAAAATAATTGGCTTTAGGTTAATCCCACATTTTACGATGAACTTTCTTTCTGTTAACTAGACTGTCCTAACAGCTGTGTGTTGGTTGTAACCTGAAATATGATGTTTGTACGTTGATTAAATCATGACAGTTTCCTCTGTTTAAGAACCTGGTTTCATTTCATTTCAGCACTGGTTCTTGGCACTCACCCAAACACTGAATCCCATCCAAAGCAACCTGAGTGGCATTCTCAGCACAATACAGGATCACTCCAGCGCAATCCTGCGAACACACAAAGCATCACAGTCACCGAGTTACAAAAGAAATTCTCCACGAAAAGAAAAAAAAAAAAACAAGTAACAGGATGCAGACTTGAAAGTGGGAACCTTTAGGATCCAACAAAAGATTAAATAATATGCAAACGTTTCATGAAGTTAAATGACGTTTTCTATAAAATGCTTATTTAATGCTTAAAAGGGACCATAATAGAGGATATGAATGAAGAAAACTTCTCGGCTAAAGCGACTGACTGGCTGCTGCAGAAGCAGACGTGATTACAAATCTTCTCACCTTTGAGCTGAAGTGTCCTCTGTCACAAGCACGTGCGACACTGTACAAATACTGCCGACAGGCGCTCAACCTGGTGTACATGTCAGCCATCTTCCCTTGCATCAGCTGTCAAACACATGAACATCAGGTTAGTCCGACTCGAGTTAACGTAGACTAAATTAATCATTTAACACAATGGCCGTCAAAATATTTCAATTTTTATTCTTTAAAGAAAGTGAAAAATGAAGGCAAAACCTGAAAGTGTCCGATCTTCTGTCCGAAAGCCTCTCTGACATGCAGATAGGGAATAGCAACATCCAGAACCGCCTGCATGATGCTGAAAAACAAAGATGAGGATGTTATAGATGTGACACACATTTCATTTAATGTAAGGTTGTAGGATAACAATAAAAAAAAAAAAAAAAAATTTTACTTGGGAAATAGATGGCTTTAGAAAATGTAAATGAGTGCATAGATTTGGGCTTTATAAGGATATAATTACAGGACAGTCTGGCCAATGAACTACCAGAACGTTTCTGTAATTGT
>VOQK01011732.1:26473-37452 GCA_015052645.1 Benitochromis conjunctus
GCTTTTATTTATTATTTTCAAACTGCCATCCCGACCTCCATCTGTGTGCCTTTTACACCGTAAAGAGCTGAGGTTTAAAAAAGAAGAAGAAGAGGGCAAAACAATCAAATAAACCGCACTTAAACAACAAGCTACTTCCTAACAAAAGACCCACGGGACTGTTTTACTGCAGAGAACAGGCAATTACAGAGTGATAACAGTATCCCCTCATTTTATATTGTTTAGTTTAGTTTTCAAATGACATAAACATACAGTCTAAACGAGTTCTCCAGAAACACATCCCCGTGGGAAATCAGTCACGTCTACATTTCAAGCTATCTTCAATCTCTTGTTTTGGTGATGGGAGTGTGTTCTGGGAAATTTCAGTTGTGAGTTATACTGGTCTGACAGGTGTCTCTCTCTCGCTCTCTATACACATACATATGAATGAAGATGCTTTGAGATCTTTCAATAGCATTGGCAGAAAACACAGGAGCATTGTGAAACTCTGGGTGTCTCACACCCATTGAAGTGATGTTATCGCTCCTTATGTTTAATTGGTCATTAGAGCCATTCCCATTCCATTAATGACCAGGCTGTAAGAACTGAAACCGACATGAAAATGCTGCTGAAAGCTTGGTAGCCTTATGTATCATCCTGTTTATTGGTTTTTATCTTCAAGGCCACATGGAAGTCCTTGAGAGGAAAATACAACCTTTTTAATGGGATGTTTTGCACAACAGTTTTAGCCTAAATTTCTTTCTTGTCTTTTTTTGCACAGCTCAAGTAATGCAAATTATTAATGTCAAATACGGACCTGTCAAACATCAAGTCTGAGATATTTTGGAACTGTAAGTCTCAGCCTTTTCCCTCCTTAAGCACACAGGCTTGTGTTGAAGGATTGGCCTTTCACCCTCACTGTGGGTGGAAATTTGTTTGTATTTCACATTCTTGTGGCAAGTGTCAGGGGACATGCTTGTGTACGCATTAAAACAGAGCTGTCTATCAAAACACACGATCACTCTGATTACTGTACAGTTACATCCGAACCGAATTTTTGCAGCTCTGGAGCTCGATAGCTTTCTCTTCACATGAGCTGCAGGGAAGTTGAGTGTGATCACAGTGAGTCACATCTGTGTTTCTTCACTCTGAAAGCATAATCTGCTTTTTGTCTTCATTGTCACCACTCTCAGACTCAGACTTTCTCTTGGCTAGCATACGTCCGCCTGAAAAGCTGACCATTTTTCTTTGCCTTTCCATCCAAGGTCCGGACCTGTCACTTTCTTTTAAACAGACTGAACACACATGGCCCAGTTTGACCCAGAGGACGATCTTGCTGAACGTCACGGTGTCCGTTCTGTTAGATTCCTTCCTAAATAAAAGGTCGTTTTCGTAATTTAAAATGGAAAGAAAATGTCACTTGTGTCAACTCTGATGAAAGCTAGTGTTATGCTCCTATCCCATCAGCCCACACTCCAGCCCACACAAGGACACCCACACACAGAGTAGCATAGACTAACATGTCATTGTGTAATAAAGTTTTTGTGGTCAGTACCCAATTTTAGATTTGGCCTTTGACATTTTACAAAGAAGCGCCTCAGGAAGTGAAATACACTCACGTATCAGTAGCTTTTACTTGTTTACATTTTAGGGCAGACGCTGCACAGATAAAGAGATGTTTTTAGCCGACTAAACAGCAGGTGGACATGTTCATGTGCTAATCTCGCAGTGTTTTACATTCGGTTACCACGTCAAGGTGGCTTCACGTGGAATGCATGAGTTGTCTTGGCCGGTTTAGCAGAACCTGGCTGAGTCACATAAAGTCTGATTTCAGCTATGTGTGTGCTTGTGTGTTTTTCTTTTCGCAGTGTTGCTTTTGACTCCTTTGTTCAGATCAGCCTGTTGAGTCAGTGTCTCACTCACACAGTAGGGTGTTACAAAGAAAGGTGCGCCTGACGGAGCAGAAAAACAGTGTTGAAGGGTGACCTTTAAGCAAACATTACACTAGTCCTGGAGTTGGATTCCTTTTCATTTGAAAGAGCAAACACACATTCCGCAGCTGGTGAATAATAATGAGACATTATTTGACAACTAGTTAACTTTAAAGTGCTTTGCTACAAAAAACAACTAAAATGCAATACACTGTTAAGGATTCAGCTACCGTTTAAAAAAAGTAATCTTTTTGGCCCTTATTACATCATCTATGCAATTACTCAGATGGTGGAGAGAGAGAACGGCTTTCTTCTGCACAGTTTTCCAAGTTTTTCTCGTCTTCACTTTTCTCTGTTTTCAGATATATATTCGTGTGTGTGTTTTTCTGATGGGTTGCATGTTTGTTTTAATATCTAAACCATATTTTTATCTTTTTTTAAAATTTGCCATGCTTTTTAAAATGTAATATATGCTTTTTTAAGCCCTGATATGGTTTTAGGACCCATGAAGATCTGTGATATTGGGCTATGGAAGTACATTGAACTGAACTGAACTGAGTGTCTCATCTAATTTAACATGTGTCTGTGTGTCTGTGGAGGTTGATCTCTGTTCGGCAAAATCAGAGTAGCAGAATCAGTCATGGAAACATGCATCGTTGCCAACAACCTCATAATGTCATGCGTAATAATAGGTATAGGTCACAGATGTCAGCTTTACCACAGAATAACTGCTCACTAGACTTTGCTAATATTAGATAAGCAGAGCTCAGAATGCCAGCACTTTACTTGCAAAAGCATTTTTTCACTGTTGTTCCATTTGTGCTTTTTTTTTTTCCTAAGTAAAACTCTTAAGTGCTTTTCTTTTTCCATCACCTGTGCCGAGGCATGTTTTGAGCTGCTATTCTTTCTCGAGCACAGAGGTACACTAAGCAGAGCTGACTTTTCAAGTTCCAACATGCGAGTGAAACCAGTATTATATCCAGTGTTATCAGTACTAACTCTTCTGTCATCGAGCCCAGTGCAGCGCAGGGTGAACGATGTGAAGTTTTCATGTCAGACTGTGTTTAAAATCTAAATACTGGCCTAAGAGCTGCAGGGTCGTTATGTTTACAATAAAGATCAGAGTTCAGATCTTAGCCTCAGGTTCCTCTTGCTTGTGGATGACAGCAAAATATTCCTAAACACTAAGATTCTGCTGAATTTCAGCCAGTAGCTACTCGAGCTTTACTCACTTTTTTCTCACTAATGTGCTGAAAATGTGAGTACTTAAAGTACTTAAATTATCTGATAAATCAAGAAATTAAATCTGCGTGCTTGTGGAAGTCTTCACATTGCACTCTTATCAGCAAACAAGTAAGAGTAAAATCAAGTGAAGCATATCACCTGACATTTAAGAGAGCTCCGGCTGCCCCCTGAAGACTTCTGCTATTAGCGAGGATGGTAAACTGTGAGATACTCAAGCATGAGCTGAGGGTTTCACTGAGAGAAGAGCCCCGGTTTCATTTCCTCTTTCCATCAGAACACACAGAATGTAATGACCTCTTAAGGCCAAAGCGTAGGCTCCAAGGACTCACGCCGGTCTTTCTATCCCAAAAGCGGAAATGAATTTATTTGATTTAATTACACTTCTAATTAATTTTGAGATGATCTAAAGAAGCACAACAATCCTAGTGTTTTGTTTAAGATGTGGTAAGTCTTCTTGGAGAAGAGATAAACAGGCAGTTCCACGTAAGTGTGAAGCATTTTTGTGTTTCTGTAAAAATGCAAGCTGTTGATGTGTTTGTGCCGAGCATGGTGTGAGACGGAGAAAGAGAAAGAAGAAGAAGAAATTGGGGATGATGGTAAAAGTAATCCGTAAAAAACAAAACCGATTCACCAAGAAAAGATTAAATACTCCTGAGTCATATCATTTTATTTTTAGTTTCAGACCTCCTAAATTTTTATTGGTTAGCTAAAGATGACAAATCCTAATTAAAGGTGCATTCCAGATTTTTCCAGTGCAGTCAGGAAAGGAATTAAGCTGCAACCAGGCTCCTGGTTTTTCAGCAGGCGGTTTGGGAGACTTAGATTTTCTCACTGTGAATCAAAGTTGTCAGCAAATCACCACGCCACGTTGGAGATGCTGAATAGAGATGTTGAATGAGATACGAGTTTCCACTGAAATGGCATTTAACTGACCTAGATAGGGGGTTTCATGCAGAGGAAAACCAAAAACCTGGCATCAGCCTCACTGGGCAGAGTTTCCCGTGTCATCAGATAGCTACTTAGTGAACGAAGTGGAGTGGACGAACCCCTGTTAATGCCACTCCTTCTTGCTATCAGACCAATAAAGAGCCCACAGTTAGACCCAAGTGCTTAGAATAATTCTTAACTTTAGCAGGTTTTCAACTGTTGTATTTCTTTTAAATCAACATGAATTAATTTCTGCTCTTTTCTCTTTGTTCTCTTGCATGACTTCACCAGAGCAAACCACCGTGGTGGAAGCTAAAGACGTTCGTCCATTGGCCGTTCAGTGTGTCCCAGAGGAAAAGAATAAACTGGGTCCAGTTAGCCGGGCATAAAGGTGTGATCTATTGACATAAACCACGCTTGACTCAGACAAATTACATAATATTTGTCTACGAGCTTAGTGGAAGTAAATACTGAAGTTTCCCAATATTTACTCCTGCCCTGAGCTATACATTAATCATATCAGACGTTAGTCATTAAATGATCACCTATGTATTACAAAGTGTTTGTGATACCCAGTAGAGCCCATGTGAGAAGAGCACATAGCAGGGGAGTCATGTCTTATGGCGCCTGCTCATTCTCTCCAGTCGCTGCCCCCTGACTGAACCAAAGCATTTCCTGAAAATCTGCTGTTGTATGAAAGTACCAAATTCTCCCAACATCGCCTGGTAAAAGCTGACAGTAACTAAAAAACAATTAGGCAAGAAAAATACTTCCATTAATTAATGCAGCTATTTTCCATTATCACTATTGCACCCCAGCTATAGACTGTATATAAAAGATGGACATAGCTAATGTGACATCACCATTAGTTTATAAAAGCCCTTTCTGAAGCTTCCGGTTGTTTTTCTGGAACCTGATGTGAACATATTCAGACAAGAGGGTGGTGGGCTGTGCTACACGCTAACTCTAGCAATCCTAGTTACCAATATGCATCCAGAGACTGTGTGGGTGACACAATGCCTGCTAATTAGTGCTAAGTAATTATCATACTATTAAAAAAGTAGATTGTTATGCAATGAATACACATTTTGGGCTGGCCATTCCTAACGTTGTTTGTCAGATAATCCTATTAAAGTGCTCCAGTAAACAAATACAGTCAAAGCACACAGTTCTATGGCTAAATTAAGGAGGAGTTGAAGCTAGTCAAAGAATCCACCTGCCATTCAAATGTGTCACACACTGAACTTTCTATAAAATTTGAGTCTGTGCATAATAAGGATTAAAGTTAGTGGCGTGGCATATTTGATGATAGGCTCTATTAGCCTATTATTAGCTTAAAATAGCCTATATCAAAGCTTTTATTGGGTCTTAATAATATTTCACCCCTGTTTTGTTGTCAAGAAGGGGCAAAGAAGTGGGAGAGACTAAAGCAATTTTTTAAGCATGTTAATTTTATGACTGAACTTGGTATTTGTTACACGAGGGTCGGAAGGGGGTTCTTTTGAAATCTGCCTCAAGTGGCCAATCAAAGAACTGCAGCAACTTTGGGCACTTCCTTGTTTTTCATCCTCAGAAGTCTTCGCTTGGTTATGAGTAATTTCATTTCATTTAAAAGAACATTTAATTCAAAAGAATTATATTAGAATACCTACTTGTCACAGACAATGAATTTAGATTGAAGGACACTTTAATTTTCCAGTATCTCCCAAATCTGCACATGCAGGTATATTTACCTCACACTGGCAAAATCAGGGCGTGGCTCATTCCCGTCTTCATCTAATCTCAGGCAACTTCAAAGCAGCAGATGAGGGCACCATTCTGAAAAAGTTCTCAGAGAACGAGATGCAGTGTTTCGAGAAGCTGAGGGATGACGCATTGCTCCCGTTTGTGCCTGGATACCACGGTGTCGTGGAAAAAGACGGAGAGTCTTTCCTTCATATGACTGATTTACTGGCAAACTTTGACCTTCCTAATGTTATGGACTGCAAAATGGGAGTAAGGTATGAAAGTTATGTCTTCATTGTCTTATTTACATGTAATTAATATTTATGCACTATTTATATTTTTTCCTACATATGTATAGAGCCATACATACATGTAATGCTTGTAACTGCATTAACAATATTTCTTTTTTTATCACTACCAGACTATTCTGCTAGTAGTTAGTTGCAAGTGTTTGTTTTTTTATGAATTAGAAAAGTGCAGGCGAGTGATGGTACACACTGCCTAAAGTGGTTTTGTTCTACAAGGGAACACCTGTTGTAACTGCAGGCTATATGCTTGGCTTCCTGCCACAGCGGGTGGGGTGTCTCAGTGTATCATGCGCACAAATAGACAAACACACACATGCGCATGCACACGCGCATACAAACACGCAATGGCATACATATATGCTTGAATGCACACATGAGCATATACGTGCATATGTTAGTGCATGCAGAGACATGCAGGTACTGAAACACACCCCTCTGAGGGTTTTGTTTCCGGTTCAGCAAAAAAAAGAAAAAAAAAATACACATATGCACACGGACTTTCAGACACTGACTCACACACACTACACTACACCCAGCAACATACATTAACATAACGTTTCGTTGCCTCTTTGGTGCTCGCGTGTCTTTATTTCTAAACTGTTCATATGCATACACAGAGTTTCACACACTCAGGGTGTCCCTGGAGACTCCCCTTTGTCAAAAACACTCTCAACCACACAGTTGCAAAACCGCTAAGTTGCACAAACACACACTCACGCTTTCACTCGGCTAAATGCTGCACACTGGAGTCTCCTCTTAGCTTCCCTCTTCAGCACAGAGGAAGTGTGGCTCGCAAACTGAAAATGAAATCAGCATCTGTTTGCACGTAACTCTATCGAATGAATATGCCAACTGTGAGTGTGCTGCTGTAATGTTCATGAAGAGAAATAAAGTCTTCTACAGTATGCAGCTTTTCTTTCACCCCCCTCTTCGTTGCACTGATAAGCTCTTCTAACATTTGCTAGAAGGGTGTAGATCTCTTTGGCTTTTAGCACAGCTAAAGAAAAATTGCTCTGTAAAGTTGAGCATGAAAGTAGTAGGCGAGTGTTGACTAATCTTACTTATCTTGCATCTTAATTGCTCAAGATAAGTGATTAAGGCCAGACAAACCCTGAAAGTTCACTGACATTTCAGTGCCTTTAAGCTTCTCACTTCAAATGCCAATAGCATAAATTCAGCACCTGAGAATTCTTTTCTCCACACTTGTTGAAGGACCTACCTGGAGGAGGAGCTTGTGAGAGCGAGGGAACGGCCCAAGCCGAGAGAAGACCTCTATAACAAAATGGTGGAAGTAGACTGCGAGGGGCCAACGCCTCATGAGCATTCCCAGCGGGGGGTCACCAAGCCTCGTTACATGCAGTGGAGGGAGTCCATGAGCTCCACCAACACCCTGGGCTTCAGGATAGAGGGAATCAAGGTAAAAGCAATGATGTGCTATGATGTGGGATATTTTTAGTGTGAAGGAAGGAAGAAAACTCACGTGAAGCTGCACATCTGAACACCCCCCCCCCTCAAAAATAAACATACACAGCAGATCAGAATCCGTGTGAATATCAGTCATATCAGGCAGTGTAGGGTAAAGCATATAATATTTAATATTTGGGTTTCCTTACACCAGTATTCAGACAATAACTGCGTGTAATATGAAAAGGCTTTCTCACTGACAATGAACTCAGACTGAACTTTGTTAACACTCTGCTCTTTAGATCTTTTTCAGCTTATTCAAGGTCATTCTTTTAGTTGCCTTCAACTGCACTCTTTTGATTCATTCTCACTCCTCTGATCAGTCACTATTGGCTGCATCAAGCATCCCCTTTTTGTCAAAAGATCTTTGATAAGCTTATTGCAGCTACGCAACACCAAACAACAGCAAAACAGAGACAGCAGTGGGCACCGAATGTAGTTGGGCACTTAGCAGTGGTGCTGATGGAGACTAAAAGAAAGCAAAAGTGAATGATATCTGCCGGATGTGAAAATAGGCAACAGGGTATTCTTGTTAAGTCTGTGGCCAAAAATTAATTCATTGCAGGTTTAAAATGTTCACATAATCTCACAATCTCATCTGAGTTATGCAGCCTCCTAGTTACTCTTCCTGTGCTACACAACCTTAAATTCCAGCTCACACACCAGATAATTATCTTGAATTGGACTTATTTTATTGTGTAATGTTCATATGAGGCGTGGTGCCACAATGTGGTTAGCACCGTTGCCTCACAGCAAGAAGGTTCTGGGTTTGAATCCACCATTTCTGTGTGGAGTTTGCATGTTCTCCCAGTCCAAAGACATGCAGATAGTGGAATTAGGCTAATCGGTGCATCTAAATTGCCCATAGGTGTGATTGGTTCGCTCTCTCTTTTTGCTTTAGAAAAGCGACGGCACATGTCGAACTGACTTCAAGAAAACAAGATCGAAGCGGGATGTCATCCAAGTCTTCAAGGACTTTGTCGGTGGAAACGTCAACATTGTGGTACGTGGCAGTCAGTTATCCTCTCCGCGCACATTTTTATTCATCCGTGTAAGGACTCGGAGTAGACACACAATGCAGCGGCGCAGGCGTTAACCTGAAACGGCACATCAGCTACAAATGCAGCCGAGTAAGCTCCCACATCCGCGTTCAGTGTTTGAACAGATAGAAATTGTTTGTAGGCTCTGCCTTTACATTTGAAAAAGCTCTAAAGGCAAACAAAAACAGCTTCGACGCGATCTACAAGAGTAAACCACAGAGCAAATATTCACACTTGTGATGCTGTTTGAGTTTTATTAGGGAGGAGCTTCTCAAATATTCACTCTGCCTACATCCTGTTGTGTTCCAGCTATCTAATCCATCTAATATAAGAATTATTTTTATGTTTTTGTCAACCGCAGAAGTCATATATGAGCAAATTGACAGAGATCCAGCAAGCCCTGAAGACATCAGAGTTCTTCAAACAACACGAGGTGAGAGCTCTTCTACGTACAGTAAAGATGTGTGACAAATTAAAGGGAAGCAAACAAAACAGCCAAATACACCTGGCACTTCCTCCGAAGCTCCACTCAGGGGAACGAACAGTTTTTCTTACAAAATATTCTCTTACTTAATTTTATTTATTTATTTTTTTATGACAGGCTTGAGATCACCATCAAACACACTACTGAGTACTGAGTGTTACATAATACTATTACTCGCATAAAAAATATTAACATGAAACTGGACCGTTAAAGTTAACATAGGTACCCGACCTCATATCTGTACTGCTTACGCTGAACAGTGACTGAGTTATCACATTATTTCTGGCCAGTTGTTATCATGTAACAGCTAACCATGCATTGGATAAAAAAACAAGTACTGCTGCAGCATTTTTCAGGTTTTTCTTAATATGTCACCCATCCGTATTGATGCAAGAGTGGATTATTAAAAGCAGAAGACGAAGAATCAAAAGCTAATACTGACGGCTTTTTGTTTTATTCAGGTCATTGGCAGCTCTCTCCTCTTTATCCATGACCACACGGGCAACGCGCAAGTCTGGATCATTGACTTTGGCAAGACCACGGCATTACCAGAGGGCAAGACATTAAACCATTACATTCCCTGGCAGGAGGGAAACCGGGAGGATGGTTACCTGTGGGGTTTGGAAAACCTCATCCACACACTGGAGTCTGTGAGCAGTGCCGCTGACGCAGAAACCAGTTGCTCATTTACCAAAGAAAACAGCCAAAATACAGAAACACACAGCCAGTGACCTTTGACTTAATGGGTTTAAGGAACAGCAACTATATTGATGGACACCGCAAGATGGTTTCAGATATGATTGATTGCTCTGGGTTATTTTTTTAAGCACAGAATACTAAAAATAAAAAAGAAGAACGTGACCGGCATCAAACGTAGATCCGAGGCTCAGGTTTTCACCGTTTTAATTGTAATGTGACCACATTTAGCATCGACACTGACAAAAAAAAACAAAAAACGATGCCGTGCGACGGATGCTGAACAAAGGGAAGCAGGGAGTTTTGTCACTATAAACAAAATGATGGAGAAAATGCACCGACACTAATTCAGCCTCCTACACGACGAACAGAAGTGGAAGTGCAGGCATTGTGCATTTCACTTTCAGGATGTTACAAGTGAAAAGTCTCATAAAAATGTGCCTGTTCATTGTCTGAAGAAGAGAGCGAAGGAGCACGGGTTACAGACTCATTCTTACTGTAAGCATCAGCCTTCAGTCTGTTATTAAAGGTTGGGGGGTGGGGGTATGTTCAGCATGTGACTGTTTGGCTCACAGACCTCACAGTTATAACTACAAAATATAGCACATTCCCAGTATGGCACGGTCTACTGCATAATGATTGGAGTGTATTATGTGTGTTAGTCTCTGGTGAACTGTCTTTTATTGTATAGCAGATTATTTCTCTTTAATCAAGTTCATTCCTGTGATCAAACTTGTGATGATTTTTATTTCCGGTGATGGACGTTATCGAACGTGTTGTGTGCAAAATGAAACGAATGCAAATGTAAATGAAATTAAAATGGGGACAACGTTTTTCTTCTATCTTTAATAGTGGAACACTATTTCAGCATGTGTTACGCATGTTAGTCGGGACAGCGTCATCGGCCTTTTGCAGGGATATAGTTGTGTGTAACTGATCATGCTTACACAAGTGAGGATGATATATGTTGATTTATTTGGGGCACAGTTAGGTGAGATGATAGTAAAGACGGTATATTGCATAGAATGTCTTTGCACTTTTGTTTGAGGCATCCTCAGCTACAAAAAAATACAGGAATAAAAACTGAAATGGGTGTGAAATTAAATGTACCGGGACGGAAGAAATATAAACTATGAGCAAGATGAGGTTTTTTTTTTTTTTTTTTCTGAAAAAAAATGAA
>VOQK01011732.1:37618-50862 GCA_015052645.1 Benitochromis conjunctus
CAGGTCTGGTCTTATAACACACAGTAAGCCTACAGAACTCTTACATAAATGTAACAACATATCAAAAAATATAATATTGCCATATTTAGGCTCAACATAATGTCACACCGAGTACAACTATAAACTTGATTAAATAAGAATAACCTGAAAGCATAAATACAGCAACTTGTTTGGTATTTCAGAGCTGAATACCCCCCCCTGTTGAGTAAACGTAAGTACTACCAGCACTACATCTATAGAGGCAGTGTAGCAGTACCTATCGAATGGCAGTGATCGATTACAGATTCATCATCAACATGACTGAATGCAAATGCAAAAACAAAACATCAACAACAAACCGCTACAAATGTAATGTTAGTCCAGTGTAAGCAAGTACAAAAATAGCTTTCCTATTTTCTTAGCTGCGAGATCATCATCAGACTCTGACTCTTCAAACATCTATAAAGCCAAGTAAATATTGGGACAAGGGGAACGAGACCTCATCCAAAGAAAATCAAAGAAAACAAATGTGTCTAATTTGGTGGGCCAGTTTCTTCAAAAGCTAACATCCATTATTTCAATCTGGAGCGGTGGTTCTCAGACTGTTTCTGGTACACTCATGTTCACGACCCCCATCCCACAATTTTCATTTCAGTCAACACGAAAGCATTAGCATACATGAAGCATACCCCTTACCCTCAGAATTACCTCACTTCTTCATAGTATAGATTCAACAAAGTACCAGAAAAATTCTTCTGAGATTTTGGTCCATTCTGACATGACAGCATCTCAAAGTTCCAACATCCAGGCTGAGAATCTCCCTTTTCCACCACATCCCAAAAGTTGCTCTATTGGATCAGAAGATGGGTACACTGTGGTCATAAATCACCTTTCTTCCCCGTCCTGATGCTTGCTTTGGGATTCAGCAGGTCGTCTTGACCATGCCTAAATGCCTAAATCAAGTTGCTGCCGCCTGATTGGCTGATGAGATGTTTGCGTTAGCAAGCAGCTCAAAGCTTGTACTTAATGAAGAGGCTGTTGCCCTGATTCTTAACACCAGTCCTGCAGTGGCTCTTTGCTCCACTAGGTGGGGCCCCTCCCCAGTTTGAGAACCACTGATCCAGAGTAACAAAGAGTCTAAAACAAATAAAACTTTAAATTTATAGACCAGCATCCAGTTAGCTGACAACAAGGCTGAAAACAGGCTCCATCGTGCATTACCTACCAAATCAGAAAATACACATTATTGCCAGAGGACGTGTTTTCACATTATACGGGATGAAGCCACTTACATTTGAGTACCAACTAGTGGTATAAGGTCCTAAAGTGTATATATAGCTGTGATTCTGCCCACCAGCATCAAAAGAATGTCTAATTACTTTACAAAAAATGCATTCTTGTGAAATTAAAACTTCTTGGAGATTCTCCTCCCAATGACTCAATATTCTTTTAGCCTTTTATGGTCGTACACTAAACACTACAACTTCAAATATACTACCAGCAAAGCTTTCGTGAATAAAATACAGCAAAAAGAAAAAATAACAGGTATAAAAGGAGTCCATCAACAGCAGTTACGTTTTGGCAGCCCTCACCCACAGTGTGGACACTGAGAAAGTGCAGGGCCACGAATCTCCCAGTGTTTCAGCATCAGTGTTCAGCTACTATGGAATCAGAAGCCTTTGACGGGGCTCTGAGTCCAGTGTTGGCTCTCTGTATTACAGTGCAGAGTGTTTGTGTGGACGGGAATGTTCAGTTGTGTTTTCCAGCATTCCAGGAGCTGTAAGGATCAGACACTGTGGTACTTGACCATGAAGGAGCCTTCAGGTCATGCTTTTTATTCTAAAATTTCCAAAGCTAAAGTCTCAGTTTGTGAGAAACTGAGTCAGGTGACATTTGAATAAGTATTATCCTTTTCTTAGATAGGAGTAACACTGAGGTCTTCAGACAGAGAAAAGCCAGAGTCTCTGTCACGTGTGGGTTTCTCAGCTTTGGTGTGTCTCCTCACATCCTCGTGCCCGTAGCTGGCATGGCGTTTCAGCAGCAGCAGCTTGGGCATGCAAGATGAGGCGGTATGGAGGCCTAATGCCAGTCCCAGGCTAGTCCCTGATGAGACACTGGTAGCAGGGCTTGTGTTTTTCACATCTTCTGGGGCTTTGGTCACAACCAACGGCAGGCTTTCTGTCTCATAGCTTTGCTCGTCGTAGGCATAGTTGACGTTGCCACAGGGGAAACTCTGGAGCTTAGCAAGGTCCATAGATTTTGTGCCACCGCCTGCTGGGGTCTTATGGGAGGACGTGCTAGAGGCAGCCTGAGCCTGGCAAGAAGAAGATGAAGTCGAGGAAGTGCAGAGGCTTTTAGGGCTGAGGTAGGTGCTGCTGGTGCCGTCACTGCCAGCCCCGTGGGTTTCTGAAGCTGGGGTGTGGGTCTGGGTTTTGGAGGTGGAGCTCGAGAGTGGCATGGACTGGGTGTGAGTGAGCGCCTTCTTCCCCCTTAAGTTATCCAAGACCCAAGATCCGTATGTCGGGTTCCAGAGATTCTTAGTCTTGTTCTTCAGCCTCTGGTTCTCTGAGGAAGAGCTGTTTCTGGAGCAGGGTCGGTGATGAGGAGGCTCAGGATGGAGCCAGTTGGAGCCCGCTGACAAACCAGGGGCAGGAACGGGCTCAGCCCAGCATGGCTCCAAAACTTCACGACATGATGTCACTTCATGGTGGACAGGTTGGGTCCTCTGAAGGAGCAGACGGGGCTTTGTAGGCTGCGGGGGAAGAGGGGTGGGACCCAGGTCCATGGAAGAGAAACCCAGCCGGGAGGGACAATCCTGGGAGGGAGGGTGTGAGACTAGAAGTGGAGTGAGGCAGGTAGATGTCGGGTCAGTAGGACGAATTACTGTGCCTCCATCATCGTCCGTGTTGGGGCCATATTCCACGGGTAGGGGCGTGTTGATCACATCTGGATCCTGAGAGAGTGACGATAATCAAAGCAGAACAAAACAGAAAAAAATGTTAAAAGACGAGAAAAAACAAACAACAAAAAAAGAAACAACAGCAGTCTTAAATATCTAGAGAAGATGCTTGCCTGAGTACAGTAGTTGATTCTCTCCAGGATAGTTGAGAAGTTGGGCCGATGCTCAGGACAGTGCTGCCAACACTGGGTCATGATCCGATAGCTAAATAATAATCGACAGAAGCAGAGAAACAACCAGCAAATGAATAACTATTGAAATTCTGATCTTGTCCTTTATTCCCGTTCATCACTGGCTAGACAAAAGAAGTATGTTTAACCAACATCAAATCAAAGGTAGTAAATAAAGCAAACATTATTATCTCTTTAAAAAAAATTCAATATGAAAAAACAAACTAAACACAGAAACACTGCAACTTGAGTCAGTACTCACACAGGCCCGGGGCAGGCTTTGGGAGGATCCATCCTACCTCCGCTGGTGACAAACTCCAGGACCTCCTGGTTGGTTTTACAAGGATATGGCATATAACCCAGCGAGAGGATCTCCCAGAGCAGAACTCCAAATGACCTGAAGGGGGAGACACAGCTCAATAACTGAGTGGATAAAGTCGTTTTTGCGTGCTAAACGTATTCTGCTGTAATGTTCTTCAGAGAGGGAATACCATGAACACAAATGCAAACAACACAAACAAATCCAAAACCAACTATTTTTTCCTGAATAGAAGCTGACACCATTCAGGGAGATTCTTTTGTTTCTTTTGACAAAATAAATGCTTGTAATTGCCGTTCATCTTTCCCCTGCTGAATTAAGAGTCTGACCCAAAAATCCGAGTGCAGCAAGTTTAAGGATTTGTGTAGAAATCTCCATGTTTTTCTTCGAATAATTCATGTTTTCCCAGCTCTCGTTTTCTAGGTTGTGCACTTGTCATGACCCCCTGTGACCCAGATCTCAATCACTCTGCTCCCTGCTCCTGACTCTAACTGACCCTGAAAATGTTTTGTAACATTTTTTACACCTTGAAAACGGTGTGCAACACTGTTCAACACCTGGTAATGACCACTGAGGTGCTCTTCTGTTTGGTGGGTGTAAGTAAAATGTTACCCAACCAGAACAAATATATAAAAAACCAAGTGAATCTCCTATGAGTCCAGTACAGCTACTCTAAAGTGTATATACAGATAGTTGGTGGTTTTACTCTCCCATTTCCACAAACTTCACTTTCACTAGACAAAGGATCGAAGATTATTCATTGCTGGCGACATTAGGAGCGAGACTCCAGCTGTGGTTTACTTTGTTTTAGGCAGGGTATTATTTTCTTCTTCTAAATTAGTGTTCTAGTGGAACAACGTTAGTAACCACCTCTGGTTTTATTAATTTCTTTGGCTTTCTAAAACCCCGCAGGCCTTGTTATGCCCTGATGTTTGCCTCTTCTTTTGTAAGCCTTTTGCTTTTATTTGCTTTTAAAACATCCTTCTTTGCATTTGAACAACAAACACCCTTACCTTACCAACAACATCCAGTTACAGGCTGCTACACCTAACAGTGTAGTACGTGGATGTCAAACTCATTTCACATCATGGGCCACATACAGCTCAGTTTGATCTGAAGTGGGCTGGCCCAGTAAAACTACAGGATAAATGTGTACAATTGCAGAAGAAGTTTTGGTAGTTCATTTTTCCAGACTGTCTTTTATAAAGCTGTTAGTTAATCACTTAGTTGTAATATGAATGCCAATGGGGGGGGGCCTTTATCATTCCCAATGCGATTGTCAGGCCTCTAGGCGTCTCGTGGTAATCTAATCTTAACCATAACCTTAATCCTAACGTTAAACCTATCACATTGTGTTTTCCAAAGTGATTCAGGATCAGAAAGTAAAACACATTTACATGTTTAGATTCATTCCAACCGGCTCTCATGCCTCCAAACGCGTAACATAGCAACGATACGTCACATTCGTCGGTATGTTGTGCGTTGGGATGAGAAAGTGTTGGTTGATCAGTAGGAAAACCTTTAAAATCTATGAAAACACAGTTAAGAGATCAAAATATACACACTACTTCACATTTTCCAAAGCCGTCCAATGGGCCGGATTGGGGTCTTTGCTTTGACACTTCAGGCCCCCCGGCCTTATGTTTGACATCCCTGGGGCTGTAGATCACTGGCGTTGAGTTTTGCTAACTGAATGGAAAGCCACAGCAGCCGCAACACTCGTGTGGGTTTAGCTTGTTCTTCATTTGCTCAGAGGAGATATCTTGCCGATGAATGATTCCCCGTCTAAACAGCTTTGAAGGGACGAACTGCGGTCAAAGTGTAGCTGACTCTGTGCACGTTTCCGTCAACATGCTCGGGTTTTAATAGGCTGCTGTTTAAATCGATTACGCTGCGGTCTCCGCTCTAACTTCCTGATCTGCAAACAACCCTCTCTTTCACTCTGCCAAAGAGAGGTTTTGAAATGGTTTGCCCCAAACTAAATATTTGACTTGCACTGTCACAGGAGAAGCGGTTTGGGCGCCGCTCCTCTACCATTACAGCCACTGCACTTTCCTAACAACAATACAGTGCTCTTTGTTTAGCTGGCTCAGTGTTTGAATACAAATGCAAATCCTGGTTTTGAAAAGATGTTCACTTGATGTAACACACCCTAGCTTTTATTTAGGAGTAGAAATGTTTGGTTTGTGGAAACCTCGCTGCTGAGCATCATACAGACCACATATAGGCTTTTAAAATTGAATTCAGTTTTATTGGCGAATATTTTGGTTTTTGGTTTTTTTTGCATTTTGACACCGCTGCAAAGTAAAAATATTTTTTTCATTGCCGGCGTCTGTTTTCAATTACAATAAGTTCACCATCTGGTATTAGTTGTTTATTGTCCAGAAAAATGTTCAGACGTTTAAATAATCACTGTAGTGTTAGAACAGTTAGCATGACCACATGATATTTACAAAGACCTACAAATGTGTGTCACTTCTAAATGATGTATTTCTGAACACGATGTCTCAGTGCTGAGACAAAAGGAAAGTGTATACAGTTCAAAATTGAAAACAGCTGTCTTGTGATTTGTTTTTGTCTGCTGATATTAAGCAGTAGACTTTATACCATGTGTCAGTTTTGCAGGTGAAGATCCCCTCCATGAAGGCCTCTGGTGGCATCCATTTAACTGGCAGCATGGCACGGCCTCCCTTCCTGTAATAGCTGGCTCTGGAAAAGAAAGGCAGGGTACATTTAGGTTGAGTTAAGAACAAATGGTAAATGCTAAAAGGCCACAAATTAAAATGTAAGTAAATTACATGGCCCTGTGGAGGGAAATGACAAATCTATTTATCCATGTTCCAATAACCACATCAATCCATCTTAAATTATCAATAGAGTAGCATATATGAACCTGTAAATATCTCGTGCCATGCCAAAGTCTCCAATCTTAGCCACTCTGTCCGACCCAGGGCAGGTAAGGAGGCAATTTCTGGCAGCGATGTCTCTGAAAAACACAAAACATGATATATCTGTGTGACGACACGAAACAGAGAAGCTTGTTGTCAAATTTGTTGCCGCAGAAAATGTTCAGAACTGCGGTTTGCAATGAAGAAACGAAGGCCTTTGAAAAACCTTCAAATGCATGATTGATTGTGCTACAGAGTTTGCAAACGATTGCACACATTTTTCAAATTAAGAAAAGCAAATTGCTCAAAGACAAACTCAAACTGTACTCAAAGTGAAATAATACTTTTTGATGTGTTTTTTGTTGCATCGCAAGAGGTTTCGTTTAAAGCAACATATAGCGTTACAGAATGTCTAATGAATCATTTTTATGCAGATTTCACCACAGCGTAGCCCCGCTAACACATTTCCTTTTGCTGTGGCTGAAAAACCACTTTGGGTTTGCACTTTCATGAGCTCTAAGCTGCGAAAACTGGGTGCGAATCAGAACCTGTGTATGAAGTGGTTCTCCTCCAGATAGCGACATCCACAGGCGATATCTCTGGCCATCCGCAGCAGATCCCGCATCGTGAGTGACGAGGTCTGGCCCTGGATATAGTACAGATCAGCTTAGTGTGCCATGTAAACAAACACAGATCGCAGACACACACGCATGCAAAGTTGTAGTACAGACGCACCGCTCGTGGCCTGTTTCTTCTCAGAAAACTCTTCATGTCTCCTCCGGTCATCAGCTCCAGCAGGATGAAGCGCGGCAGGATGTTCAGACTGACGCCAATGCAGCGCACAATGTTTTCATGGCTGAACTTGCTGCATGCACAGTTAACAACAGGGTGTTTTGTTTAGGTTTACACGTGTGTATTAGTTTTTTTCTAGCAGACACCATGCAACAAAGATGACTTTCCAGTCCTTAACCTTCTGTGGTCTATGGACGCGCCGGCGCGTCACACCAACATCGGCGATAAAAGGGGGCGTGGCATGGGGGCGTGGCCGCAATGCGATTCCGTTTTGATTTGTGTTGACAGTGCATATTGCCCTAGACCCCAGAGGGTTAAAAAGTAAATGGTTACACTAAAGCAGAGGCAAGTTATGACAAATATGACACAGTGTGATTATTTCTTTAACAAAAAGTCACAAACTGCTGCCAATCTTCCCTGGAGTGAACATCCCAGCAAATTCAGCCCAAGGTCAGACCGTCCAGTGCTCAGAATGACAGCAAAATATCTAAGCGCTACATCTTAGATTGTAGGCTAAGACTAAAGAAAGGTTTGGAAAGGTTTTGTTTTGCAGTCACAGGACCTGGGCACCTTGCAGTCATTGAGTTGACTCCTTCCTATACCAGAGTCAGGTGTCATGCATAATGGCCGACAGCTGAAACTAGGATGAAACTGGACAATGATCCAAAGCACAGCAGCAAATTTAAAAGGGAATAGCTGGAAAAGGAAAATAAATGAAGAAGTGGTCAAAGGGGGACCAGTATTGTATAGAGAGGCATTTTCTCAAAAGTGTTACGAATGCGTACGATATGATCCACGAGCCTAAACTAAGATTTACAGATGTGTACTGGGATTTGTGTGTAATCTTTGAAGCCTCACAAGCACAATCCACACACAAATACGAAGCAATTTGACCACACGTACAACTATTTTACAAATGCGCGCATCCAAACCTGAGCTGTGCGTGGCCCACGATGTAAAATAAGTTTGACATCCGGACTGTAAAGAAAAGAATTCGTCTACAACGATGGGAGAGTTGAATCATTGGGTGCGCTTGATTTTTCACGCTCTGCTTCTACATTCTGGATTAGCTTTTGTTAAATAAATAACGACTTAGTGCAATATGTGTTGTTCTCCTGGTTTTTGAGGTTGTATTTACATTATTTTTAAGAGCTCGTGATGACCAGATTGTTTTTGTTATTTCTTAAATCTTAAAACCTTACAATTGTACTTTCTTGTTACCATTCTTGTTATCTTTCTTGTTACAGTGTATAGTTAAATCAGAAAAAAAAATTTCATTAATGATAAACTTATTATGCAACCACAAAAAAAATTCAATTTTCAATCAGCCAGAATACAAGTATTTAAAATAGTTACTTTCTGACTGAGGGACGGACCTGTAAATAACACATACAGGTCCATCCCATAAAGTTATGTATGCGTTAACAAAACACATACATAACTTTGTGTTTTGTCACCAGATGGGAAATCACAATAACTTATTAATACGTTAGGAAATTTGGTAAACCAATAACACCTGAACAGGGACTTGAACCCTGGACCCTCAGATTAAAAGTCTGTTGCTCTATCGACTGAGCTACACAGGCCCTAAAGAAGATCGCCGCTAGAAACCAATTAACGTCACATATTTCCCGAGATCAAAAATACCCCTGCAGACATGATTGTCCTTGAGGGACAATTATGTCATTATTTTGATTTCTAATGAGTAAAGTTTCACATCTACTGGTGTGTGAACAAAAATATTTAGAAGCCACTCTTGTGTGTGCGTGTGTGTGTGTGGTGTGTGTGTAATGCACAAAGGAAGTGTATGGTTACTGTCTCGTGCACCTCATAATCAGTGCCTCCATCAGGAAATCCATTTCATCCTGTTCGGAGCAGATTTCTGGTAGAGTCTGCAGAATAGAAAGAGAATTTGAGTGTGTGCTACTTTTAAGGGGAAATATACATTTTTAGACCTAATCAGCAGAGCATTGTAAGCAGGGAACCCCATGCGGTGCTCTCTCAGCTTTTTTGCTTTTCCCTTTTTTAAATTGTGTGCCTTTTAAAGCATCTTATCCGGGGACGCTGAACAAATCCGCAGTCTTCTTTTTTAGTCGTTTTGTGCTGCAGTATTTGCACAACATAAGAAAAGCAAACAATTATTCTGTAAGTGAAAGCATCTTCATGACCTTTTGATCTGAGAAGCAGGAGCACCACTTTTGGGATTATATGTAATGAACATACGTGTGAGGCGCCATCGTTAAACATTTAAGTGCAAATATGTGCCTAAGAAAATATGAGCCGCTGACCTTTATGGCCACCTGCATACCAGTGCCATCACCACTCATCCCCAGAACTTGACCTTCATAGACTTCACCAAAGGCACCATGACCAAGGGCCCTTAAGAGGAGGAAAGAGGAGAGGAAAACACATGAAATGAAATGAAGGCACAGGTTGGTGGAGAGCAGAACCTTAAACTGGCACTCTAACACTGAGTCCACTTGTGTCATACCTCAGTAGGGTGATATTCTTGCGTGGCACTTCCTTCAGCTCACTGAATGAAGCAGCTTTGCCGGTGAAAAAGTAGTTTGGGTTGTAGTCCGTCATGATGGTGGAGGAACGGATTTTGCTCAGCTTATACTCGGGACTCTGAAGACGCCCCCTCACTGCATGCAGGTCGTTCTTTTTGCGGTAACACACTGCAGAAAAAAATGAGGCAGAGGGACAAACAAGCTTGTTATACTAAAGACTCGACAAACCCTTGACAAAAATCATCAGCAAACTGTAATCAGGACCCTACAAGTGCATGTAAGTGGCAGAAGGATCTTCCTGACCATCTGTCTGAATGTAGGAGCGGCAACACAAGGAGGGATCAAGCCACATCTCGATAGCTTTTTCAATGCCAAAACAACACTCTTAGAGGGAATAAAGTTATAAAAATATGGGGAAAAAATGCTTCAAAGGGCTTCATTTTGTTCTTAAAGAATACTCCACCAATTCTGCATAGCACTTCTCCAACACTGGAGTTCTAGCTCTTCAAACACCACCCTCAGTTTGGATCTGTAATTCACATGTTATGTTATGTTATGTTATGTTAGTAGCAGTTATTGAAGCCTAAAGCAGAGACGATGAGCTGCCTTCAGAAGTCAAGTGAGCTTGCTTCTTTCAAAAGCCACTAACCTACGTGACGTGCATGTGGGATGGCCTCTCCTTGGTTACTGCTCCTATACTGTCTGTGCCAGTGAGTTTGGACTCACCCGCCATGGAGGCAGCCCATGTCCCCGATGCAGGTTGGTAGTCTGCCAGGGAGGGGGGGCGTTGCGTGCAGGTAAGAGGTGCCGTCGAGCCATCGCCCAGTGCAGATGCTAGGGACTCAGGGGTTGGGATAAGGGGAGTTTTAAGGAGGAGAAGCAGGAGAAGGAGGAGGAGGAAGAGGTGGGGGTGGAGGTGAAGGACATGGGACGCCCAGGGAACAGACTACCTCCCTGCATGGGGGAGAGCTCAGGTAAGGAGACACCATTAACCTGAAGCGTGTGTGTACGTTCATTGCCTTTTTAAAAAAAAATTACACAAGCTCCAGTAAATACACCCCATCCTCCCCAAGTATGTATTTTTTTAAAGCACATTTTTATAAAAATAAATGTCATGAGCCTTTGTTTAGGAACTGATTTATTTAAGAGCAAGTGCACACATTTACACACAATGCAGTTAGTGTTCCATTTTGCATAAAGTGGCCCAGTATGCACCACTAGTAGCACCGCCCGATCTGCAATTATCGTCTGTCTGATTACACTCTGATAAGCTGATTGCGGGGTTGTATTTATGTTTAATTACACTGAGCTCAAACTTTCTTCAGGAAGAACTTCACAGCAGAAATACAGACTGCAGTCTTTTATCCTAAAAGGACATTTATCTGATGAATAACTCGCCTCTTCCACTTCTCACACGTCACTTTTCACCAAGTCTGTCGCACTTTATCGACATATTCTCTCACTTCTGCTGATAGAAAATCAACCACATCCAACATCAATCGCCTATCTTTTAATGGTCAGCCATTGGTACTCACTGATTACAAGAAAAATAAAAACACTCGACTCCGTCAGAGCACTGTTTCACTGTACTGTGTGGGTTAAGGGTGTCGTTTAAAATGGGAGGATGAACGTTTCACGCTAAGATATCACGCAATATAATGGATTCAAAGTTAAGGCACGAGAATAAAGCTTGTGGCCAAACAGAAATTTTGAGGGGGGAGTGTGAAGGTGGAGGTCACCACATAAATTTTCAAATACCTTCTGCTTCAGGCTCGGCTGGAAAACTAACATTATTCTGCTCGGATTTCATTGCCAGGAGGTGAAATGTCCACATTACTCTTAAATCTGTAAGAGTTACTCTATATCGCTTTCCTTACAGGAGGTTTTTATATGCATTACTTCATTAAAAAGCCCCAACTGCTTTGGTCATGCCTGGTTTTCTTGTCAGGCTGCGTTAAACCCCCAGGGAGCTGGGAGTGTAGCTGATATTCTGCAGGAAGTCAGCGCAGCGCCGATTCCTCCAGAGGCTCTGACACAAAGTTTACTCTCATCAAGTCGTGCTGTGGGAAAATAGCTGAGCTGTGCTTAATATTTGGCGCTTTCAGTGAGGTCATGAAAAGGACAACAGAGCGAGAGAAAGAGAACCTGCCATACACGCACACCTTTACGAAGCTCTTGTTAGAGGATTCCCTTCTCAAAAAGTCTGCAGCACACAGTTGTCACAAAAGGTGACAAAGGTGCTCCGAGTGATTTATTGGCTGTGTAATCCCTCACTGTCCTACATTACTGGAAAATGACTGCACATGTTGTTTAAAATGTATTTGTATAAAGTGTCTGGAGGTAATTAAACAAGATTTGGTATACAAAAGAAGATACGTAACAGTATATTTTGCATAGCAGCCTTTGAGACCATGTTCATTGTCAAAATGTGGTTGTCTCATAATCCCTCTCTTCTTTCATGAGCTTCTTATTTTATAGTGTGGTTGCCACAGAGTAGTTAAATTAAAGCTATACAAAACAGTTAATGGTTAATTCCCTAATTACTCCTATTTTAAGCATTTTACAGCCTGCCTGACCATCTGATTGTCTCAAACCTGCAGCCAACAAGAGAACCTCTTTGTTGTCGCTCAACAAACAGGAACCCGCTGATTCTAATACACCATATCATAGCGCTTTGTGTACATAGCATTTAACACTTTTAAAGATGAACAATTTCTGCTCTATCCTCTTATCACGGAGTCAATGCCCGTGGGTTCAGCTCAACTTACGCTTGTCTCTGTGCGCTTCTCAAATTGACTAAAAGGCTAATCTCTTATCACAGTTCTTCAGTTTCTAATGCTGTTGTAATCTTCTTGTCTGTATGATCACTTCTCTGTGTTTGTTTTTTTGTTTTTTACAGACAGTGAATTATAACAGCTGACATTTACCACTACAGAAACCCACTCATACTGAGAGAAACTTTCTTCTTAAATGTCAACTCTTTCTGCTTGTGCTTTTTTTTTTATAATGAGCAATTTTTTTTAGAATGAATTCATGCAGCGAGACGCTTACAGCACCTCTCGAAAATGTTCATGCTTCCATGAGAGCAATCGTTCCACTGCAGGCACTGAATACAGCATAGAAACAATACGGTATTTAACAGTCACCTCCACTTTATCGCCTCTCATCAGCAAAATAGTCTTGTTTCACCTATTTATACTGTATATACATACAGCCAGAGAAAAGAGAGCATTACCTGAAACGAGTGCTTGTAATGAGTGTTCATACTGTGCTCACTGTCAGCATCTAATAAGTCACAACCATATCTTTGCCATCGCTCCATTAGTCATCTGCAGCACAGCCAGCAAAGGGCATTTAAACCAACATTTATCAAAGTTGTTTCTGTTTCTGTTGTTAGTAACATCTGGAAGCATGTGCGTGTCCCAGCTGTGCTCACAGCCGGTGGAAGGTGGAGGGCACAGACTGCGCACAGAACTGGAGGAGTCTCTTACTGAGGATGACGCCGGTGCAGAGCAGCGCAAAGCCGCTGACGACAGTGGACACCACAACAGCCAGGATCAGCGATGTCGACATCGGGTCCTGTGGAGGAGCCGCTGGAGGGGGGGGGGGGGGGCCCGGAGACCCCCG
>VOQK01011732.1:54730-67268 GCA_015052645.1 Benitochromis conjunctus
AAAAAAAAAAAAAGAAAAACAATAGAATAGAATAAGATAAAATAACATACTATACAAAATAGAATAAAATACTTTGTTATATTAGGAAAATTACACTTGGTAATATTGCACATCAGGGAGACAGGGTGAAAGACATTGTGTATTGGATGTGTGTGTGTGTTTGTCTGCACGTGTGTGGTCATCTGCAGAGACCATATTGTAGAGTCTGACAGTAGTTGAAAGGAAAGACCTGCGTAGTCCCTCCATCCCACATCGTGGGTGCCGTAGCCTACCACTGAAGGAGCTGCTCAGTGCTGTCAGAGTCTCCTGCATGGGGTGGGAGATGTTGTCCAACAGGGATGACAGCTTAGCCACCATTCTCCTGTCACTCACCACCTCCACTGGGTCCAGAGGGCATCCTACAACAGAGCTGGCCCTCCGGATGAGCCTGTTCAGGCTCTTCCTGTCCCCAGCAGAGATGCTGCCGCCCCAGCGGACCACACCGTAAAAGATGGCTGAGGCCACCACAGAGTCATAGAAGGTCTTCAGGAGTGGGCCCTTCACTCCAAAAGACCTGAGCCTCCGCAGCAGGTACAGCCTGCTCTGCCCTTTTCTGTAGAGGGCATCCAAATTGTGATCCAACCAACAAAAATAATAGTAATAACTTTAACTCTCTTGTCTAAACTACAGGTTTCTTTCTATAAAAAAGCACTATATTGAATCTCTGATTAGACTGAAGTGGCCTGCTCTGCCCTGCAGACTCTGACATGAATTGAAGTACTAATGCCAAGGCAAAAAATACCCTAATCCTAACTCAAATGAAGTTCTTAACACTTCTTGCAACAGTGGAAAATTGTACTCGAACGTTACACTAAAAATCCCACAGAAATGTCTGTAGTTTGAAACTGAAGAACAGACTGCCAACACTGAAGTGATGAATCAAGCTGGACAGTATTTCAGGCAGACCACAGTCAAAATCAACCACAATCAGCTGATACTCCTCTATGCATTCAGTCATCAAACCTGACAAAGAGAGGCACTTTTATTCATTTGCTTTAGCCTCCCTACAGTGTTTGGTCTTTGCAAGTCCCTCTGAAACCCTGTCAGCTCTGAGTTATAAATGTTAATCTGCAAAGTAGAGTACTATACAAAGGACAATGAAGATGAGCTGCCAGGGAGAAGAGGAGAGAAGAGGAAGGCCATAGAGAAGATTCATGGATGTAGTGAAGGCGCACATGCAGAGGGTTGGTGTGAGAGAGAACAAAGCTAAGGGGACAGAGTGAGCTGGAGGCACAAGGTCCTCTGTGACCACTAAATGGAGTCCGGAGAAGAACAAGAAGTACAGGAGTAGGGTAGTAGTGCCAAGTAGCTGTAGTCCTGACTAAAAATTTAGTCTGGGTTGAAATGACAATATGATGACAAAATATGGTTACCTCTGTATCCTCCACCACCTCCTCCAGCTGTGCATGCACCACCTCCTCCCCCAAACCCTCCGAAGGTCGACCAGCTGAGCTTAGACAGCGCCAGGGGGCATGAAGATCCCCCCTCAGCACCTTCCACCAGGGATCTGCCAGCCATCAGGAGAGAACTTGAATTGTCTTTCCAGCCGCCACCTCCACCTTTAAGGGAAACAAAACAACGTCATTCCCCAGTATTGCGCAAGGCTGTAAAACACCGTCCCTGTGTTTGATGTTTACTGCAGCAAAAAGACTGACCGACTGAGAACAATAAAAAAAATGAGTTGCCATTGAAAATGAGTTTAATGAGGGTTCATAAAATAACCTGAAGGCTTACACTGCTGCTGTAATGTGAGTGAAGCAGCTTTGATTTTTAAAAGGTACTCAAGAGATTTAGAAATCATACACAGGCCAAAGTATCCTGACTTTTAGGCCCCGGTGTGGATCAAGTTCCAACCACTGGCTTTCTGTCATAACGGCTGATATCGTTTGAGTAACTTGACAAGTGTCCCTAAAGAGTCTATTTTCACACTTCATGACTACTAAATTCATGTTTTTATGCTCTGCTCAGGTAACACTGAGATTCTTTGCAGTCTGGATAGCAGTACAGACACAGTCATCAGTGGGGTTTTATGGAGTATCTACAGCCACCAGTGCGTGTAGTATCTGTTGTGACTTTCTCTCCACTGTCACAAATCAGCCCCTACTTGCGACTGGTGATTCAGCATATTGAAACAGCGGTAGAGGCAATCAATGAGAGAGCTGTCTGTCTGTTAAGCCAGAAAGCACACTTTAAAGGCAAATAAGTTCAATCTTGTTTAGACTATAATTGGGAAGGTCAGAGCGCATCCAGTCGGATATTGGAGTATATCAAATACAGAAAGGAGGGAGAAATTTTAGCACAGGGCTTTTGATTTTTCCGACTGGTTTTTGTTAAGTTGTTGTGTTTCTTTGTTTCCATTAATAGGCAGCTGGTGGGTGGACAAAGGGTCAAGAGTAAAGCGTCAGCTATTTGGTCACCATAAAAATGTTAAAGCTGAAAGGAGATTTTCTGCCCATCCACTTGGAGGCTGATGTCATATACAGCAACAATGAAGCTATACTGCAGCTTTGTTTTTGGCATGAATTTAACCTTTGAATGCACCAAAGTGAACTGACGAATACAGAGACGCCTCGCAGTGAATAATAAAAGTTAACAGGCTCAACCATCAGTCGATCAACAGCACTAATCTACAAAGACGGGCAGATATAAGCAGGTTTCATACAAACAACATATCAAAGGCAGACGAGCTTCACCGAAAGATGTTCCTCTGCCCTTCGCAGGTCTTTGATCAGTGATAGTATACTGTATATGTACTGCTGTGTCTCATGTGGTGGCAGGATGACCACTTTAAACATCAGCAGAACCATTTTACAAACACACACATGCAAACACGCAGTTCGCACGCAAGCGCGGGTAAACAGAAAGACTTCATCTGCTCAGTACTTGGAGCTACAAACTTGCCCTGACAAGCAGATTTTTATCTAAACAGTCTCACAGAGGTTTCAATAAGATGAGTTGATAAATGGTTCTAGTTGAGACTCGGTTGGTCAGAAGGGATTTACTGAGAATGTTCCAGCGAAAGAAGTGAATTCCAGATACATCCCATCATCCACAGGCCAAACAAATGCATGCCAACCTGCGCCACCCTGTGTGCGTGTGTGTGTGTGCGTGTGTGTGTGTGTGTGTGTGTGTGTGAATACAGAACAAACAAATCCTCTCATATCTTGAGCTACCTTTTGGACAAATGAAATGTGTGCTTTGGTATCAGACAACATTGAATTCAGTGAGAACAATGTCTTCTCATCCAAAGTTTATAACATATTCTTTATAAGAAAATTAAACTTTTTTTTAAAAATATAAAGTGTAGAGGGTAATTTGTTACCAAAAAGAATGAAAAAAATACCCACAATTGCAGCTTTTACAAGTTAGGTAAGAAAGTATCTGGATAATGAAACGATTTTGATAATTTTGCTTTTGTACACCTCCACAGTGGAGTTTGAATCAAACAATCAAGATGTAATTGAAGTGCAGAGTTTCAGCTTTAAATGAAGGGGTTTAACAAAAGCAATGCATTGTCTGGGAATAAAAAACGAGGCTTAAACATAAAAGGACAAACTATCATAAGTTTACATATGAGAACTGTTTTAAATACTTAGATGAAGTTCTTTTTCATTTGCACACTTACAAAAGATATGTTAGTCACCCAAAAAACTTATGGATCCAACTTTATATTAAACTGCATGCACTGTTTTCTGTAATAATTTTTTTGTGTGTGTACCGCTGAGTAATAAAACCTATAATGCAACAACCAATAGCATTCCATCTAAACAATTTTACTGAATCTAGTTTTGAATAGGGAAACATGCCAGGAACACTGATTCTGGAAAGCTGTTGTTTTCATTCTTTTAAATAATTGAATAGAAGATTTAATACTGTGGGCACAATAACAATAACTTTATTTTGCTCAGTTATGCAAGGGTGGACGAAGTCATCTTAAAGTCAGACGTCTCAAAATTTGAACACATCAAACTGAAGTTATTTAGACCTTTGTGGCCTGTATTGAACGAAGAGGCACCCTTATTTATTTATTTTTTGCTAGGAAAATAACAAAATATCTGTAGTTATTCAGTGGAGACACATTACATAAGGTAAAGAGTTTGGTATGACCACCTTGAATCTTTGATACAGCCTGAACTCTTTTAGGCTGCTTTCAGGAATAGTTCTCCAGGTTCCTTGAAGGACATTTAAAGCTCTTTATTGGATGTTGGATGCTTTTTGTTGCATTTACTGTCAAGATGAGCCCACACTGCTTCAATAATGTTGAGGTCCCAGCTCTGGGGAGGCTGTGTAATGTCGTGTACCTCAGCTGTTCCTCCCTCTTACCCTTCCTTAAGAATGGCTAGCCACCGCCATTTCTGATGAGCCTTCAGTGAACAGTAGATGACTCAACAGAAGGTCCTGTGTCTGGTCTTTGCTGGATTGTTTCCTATTTCTTTAGGGCATGACTCTCAGATACTGTTATTCTGTTGTTGATAGTGTTTTTAGACCCTTTCAGGCCACTTCCTTTGTTCTCTACTCCACTCCCTCAAAGTTTTAAGTACACACTGGACACCATGTTGAGATATGCCACGTTTTCAGCTTATAATTCTTAATAATCACCTTGTTGGTGCAAATGTTGTTATCTTTGGCATTTGTAGATTCAACAAAAATAGCAGAAAAAAATTCAGCGTTTTTGCAACAGGACTCCAGCAACAAAGAGCTTGTATTAAACTACCTGCTGCACCAGTTTGGCCGTTGCCACTGGGAGCTTCGATGCTGTTTTCATACTGCTCCAGCGGTATGTTGTCCAGACTGGACTCTGGGTCCTCCAGGTAGGCATTTCCTCCTCCACCAGCTGCGATCAGCAAGGGAACCAGCTCACCACCCTCCTTCTGAAGAGACCACACACGAGTAAATCTTTTAATTTCATTTATTTAAAAGAATGAGAATTCTGATGAACACTTTAAACAACAACTTTAGAAGTCCTGATGTTATAACAGATGAGAGCGATCATAAAAAAGTGAACCTCGTGCCAAAGTTCCATGCTGCATGCAGATATAGTCTATCTATATATAAAACTATGGATTAGAGAATAAAACACTGTCACAGTCATTTCAAACACTTCTGTGCCACAGTGGTATATCTTAACAATGCTATGCACACAAACCCAGAGAAAATGCACACAGTTCTGAAACAACACAAAGTGTCTTCTGTTACCTTAAAGACGTACGTTGCACCCCCTCCTCCGCCTCCTCCTCCAGCCCACTCTACACCAGCCTGCAGCTTGAGGTTGTCTTCAATCACAGATGACTCTCCGAGGCAGATCTTTTGGGTGTGAGGATTTCTCTAAAACATGTGGAAGATGGAAAATCAAGCTCCACAATATTAAAAAAAAAAAAGAAAAAAAGTTGCAGAGACATGAACCTGGCATTAAAAAAACGAAAATCAGAATTTAGGTCGCTGTCTTGCCTCTCCTCTCTAAGACATCCCACTGGGAAATCGCACACATCAACAAATCCTTCCAGCCTGTTCTCACCCTCACTCCACTCACCCCTGGGCATGCGTCCTCTCCCTGGTGTCCCACCAAGATGTAAAGCATATCTCCTTTTTCCAGAGGAAAGATGGCAGAAATAAAGACCCCATGGTTGCGTTTGCTGTGGTTTTTGGCTCCTTTTCCTCCTGCAGCCCCATAAGCAGAGATCCTGAGGGGGAATCATTGCAACAGAAGGAGATTTATTCCTTGGTCTTAAATGAAGTGCTTTTAGACTTAGCCACGCACTATATACCATGATGGATAGCAAATACCGCATTGCACTTGAGCAAACGGCTGCAGATGTCTGTCGTAAAATGTGGATTATGAAATAGTTACCAGTGGTCCTAATAAGATTTCTTCTTACAAACTCAAACCGTGTTAATGTGGCTAGGAATTACATGTGTGTATAATTTAACTTTCTGCAAATCCTGCGATTAAATGGCTACTTTTGCCTCATCTCATGCCGTAATCGCGATAATGAGGTTGTTTGGCTGGCCTTGCAAAGACAATAGAAGTGCTTGAGGTTTTTTTATCTGACAGGGCAACAACCAGTAAAAGCGAACAAGGCTAAAACAATTTAACACAGAACACAAAATCACACCTCTAAACTGACACCGAGCTCTCTAAATCACATGAGGAGGCATTTGAATAAATGCCGCCTTTTAGGTCACTGAGCTCTTAAAAACAACTCAAGTGTGAATGATATCTGGAATTAGACTTCCAAAATCCTCTCTTACAGCAATGGCTGGTTTACAAAACAAGACAGGCATTTGTTTTTTTTGTTTTGTTTTTGTTAATGTTAACAAATCCCCAGAAAAGATTTGTACATTTTTGATGCTTTATGATTTCCCTGCACCACCTGTGCCTCCACATCCCAAGCGCATTCATCTTCAAAACAAATAAATATAGAGCTTCATTTTTTTTAACACACATGCACGCTGCCTTGGTGCGCCGGCCACAGAATTTGAAGCTCTAGAAACATAGCTTCCCTTTCTTTTTAAAGGGCAACAGAGTGACGATAGAAAGCTGGTGAGGTAAGTCACAAGCTTGTCAGCTGGAGACTTTGTGTTTTTCCCTTTTGTTTGAGCGTTCAATATTTTCAGCGGTGGATTTTCTGCACTTGGGAATACTTACACTAGTGTGTGCAGAACTGAATAAAAAATAAGCTCCGGCGCTCGAGTTTGCAATAACATAGATGTCAATGCTGCAGCTCGCTGATGTACTTTCAGTCATTTCGAATAACAATCTTTCTCTACTGAGCAGAGTTACGAAGTTCTACAGAGCTGTTAGTGAGATAAAAATGAACGTAGGCTTTTCAGAGGATTTGTGGACAACACTGAAAATGGAAAAAATACAACCAAAGTCCGCTGTTTACAAAAAGGTGGCTCCATTTCCGAGCGAGCACTTACAGGTATCCGTTAGTAGCAGGCACCTTCCACATCTGAACTCCTTTCAAGTGGCCCTCCTTCCCCACAGTAACACTGATATTTTTGTTCCTGTAAGTGCTGTCACACTGGGCTTGGGTCGGGCCCTGTGGTCCACTGGCACCGCATGATGTAAACCACCAAATCATCAGAGAAACATCTACAACAGGCGAAACAAAGGGGGAAAAAATGCCGCTTTTAGTTGTTTAATAAGCTGCTAAAACTATGACCATTTTCACATTTTGATGTGGAGGGAAAAAAGTGCCAAAAGCATGAAAATCAGTAAACAGTCAAGCTGATATAAGATACGCACTGAAGAACAGACGCATACATATGGCACATATACAAGAGTCACAGGTAATTGCATTAAGGAGCTGGCATGTGATTGCCGAACACAGGCTGGATTAAAAGCTTCTGGTTAGCTGTGATGAGTGAACAATTGACCACCTGGTGTGCAAATTGTGCAAACAGAATGGATTAAAGATGACACAGTAGACTGGGACGCTGAGAAATTCACACGCTCCCCAAGATAACTGCTGGAGCTGCGCACTACCTGAGGCCGAAGGCTCCGGAAGGGGGCTTAAGAAATCTTCAAAGTCGACCGCGGACAGCAGAGAGTTGAGATCTGATGGAGGGGAGGGGAAGCCAGAGTAAAGGTAAAGGCAGAGGAAGAAAAAAAGAGAACAGGAGTCACAGTCACTCATCTGGATTTCACCTGATCATGAACTATATTTAGAATGAAAGTGGCCCAGATTCTTCAGCAGGGCTACATCATGAAAACCTTTCTATCTTGGCAGTGTTTACCCACTGTGGAGTGTACAGACACAGGGATTTTTGTCCATTTATTGGTGGTAAAGGTTGTACGCTCCTCATTGCCAAGCCCTTAGGCAACAAGAGCCGTCAAGGTCTTATAACCCTCTCGAACACAACAAGATCCCCGCATAGAGTGAGATCATATTTGTGATGGGCAGGGTCATTATTCTAAATTATTGCTAAAATTACTCTAGAAACCTGATTTAACCCCGATGTCAGTTAGAAAATGTTCCGTCCTTGCCCAACTGGAGAAGAGCAACAGACATGCACAACTGCGCCTCCCTGGAGGCTTCAAACCATATTTCCCCTAAATCATGGAGAAACAAAAACAGACCTTTTCATGTCTTTGTTATTAGTGTAGCACCATAGTGGCTTGTAAAAGTCTGCTCTCTACTTTGAGAATTAAAAGCTGAAGTGTAACAACACGGGAGCAGGAATGTTGGCACACACTGCTGTCGTATTGCGGCGCTACATTTGCAGCAAATCATTAAATGTCGGTTACCCACATGTCTCAACCAATCAACTAAACGGGGCATCAAACGAATAGCTGAGGACCGCTGTGGTGCTGAACAAAATGCAGCAGTTGGGGAGGTCTCCCTGTGCTCCTCCCCGGCTCAGCTGCAGTTTGATTTCATAAAGTGCACAGATCACTATGAAAGTAAAGACTAAATATGTGGTAAAACAAGACAAATGTGCGTTTTAGCCCTTGAGAAAGAAAAAAAAAAATCTGTATTGGCTTTACATAATGGTCGCGTGATCTAAGCTTACCTGAGTGGAAGCAGGCTGCTCCAAGTGCAATGTCATCTAGAGCAACATCAGCATTGGAGCCTTGCCCCCACACAGCTGTCACTTTAACTCGAAACCTGGAGCAATCAGAGAATTACAGTTGTCTTTTTTTATGAGAAAGCAGCAGGCGTCCAATCACAGTGAGTGTACTTCAACTCTTCAGAGAAAAGTAAGTGAAATCTCCTTTTTTGGGAGCACTAAATCTGATTACACATTCTTTAGACGAAAGAAGCAATTTCCCTTTTCTTATCACCGATCTAAAGCATGTACTCATCCCTAAGCTCCACTATCACTGACAGGGAAAACAAAAGAGAAAATGAAACTTTATGGAGCTCCATGGGAGAAAGAGGTGAGTAAACCTTAAATCATCATCCCTTTAACACATGACAGATCAGGCTTCGTTCTTTCATTCGTCCCCCTGTTTGTTTCCCTCTTATGTACCCGTGATGAAGGTCAGTCAGTTCCAGGGCAACCGGTTCCCAGTTATCGTCGGCTTGACCATTCCTCTCCCAGACTGGTACTGCAGCAACGGTCCCATTTTTCTCTATAGCCACTTGCAACGAGCCATTAAAATGACCGTGCAGGTACAGAGAGAAATGCATCTACACAAACAAAGAGGCGGCTCATTAAGATTTTTGGCGAGATATTTAATATGATTTGAGCTGAGGAGAACTCCCCCACACAAAGAAGACAAACAAACATGCTTAAATTGAATAATTCAACTACTACATCAGGCGAGTAACTGACCTGGCATGCGGCAGAAGAGACTGGAGGAGGGAATGCAGAGCTCTGAATGGACGCTTCTTGAAGTGATTTACTCTCTCTGACTGGGAGAAACAAGAAGTGCCCTAGGGGAAGACAATAAATGTGACACATTTACCAGGTTATGTGATTTAGCTAGTTAGTGAGTTAGATTTTTGAGACAAGCCCACATCAATCTTTCTTATTGATCAACACAAACCAGCAGCTTATAAAAGTAATGACTTTCATGGGGACGCAAATTGGCCATGGATGCGAGGTAGATAAAGTACTTAAAGCTGAAAGAATAAAGTGCTGTATGAATGTGCGGTTAAAATGTGACTCGTAGTCTAAAGCGCACTGAGGTTAACAGAGCTGTAAATGTAATGCAATGCTCTGCTAGCTTCAATGAACGCCGGACTCTTGTCTGTAATCTAATTTGCTTGCCAAATGACTGTGAACCTACAGCCACAAGATGGTCAGCTGACATTTCAGTCAACCTCTGGTTTACTATAGAGCGTATTAACTACCAGTTACAATTACATCTTTCATTTTAAGGTCGTATTGCAAAAAACCCTCATGTGTAGTGTTTTACATTTGCCTAACAAACGAAAGCTCCACAGTTCAATCCTGGGAGGAAACCTATACCCTTTGGGGTTGCTTCAGCAAGGCCATCCAGCGTAAAAATGTTGCCAAATCAAATACGTGGCACGACGTGCTATGGCAACCCCTCGTGAATAAGGAAGTAGCACCTGTCAGTTCTTTCTGACAGGCACTACCCGATCGATTTGTGCTGATATCTGGGCATGCATATGCTTTAAAGTTACATTGCTAACTGGAAATTACCTGACAATGCTTCTCAGTCAAGGCAGCAAAAGCAGGTTTACTGTTTTTACGTCCTGAACATCAAAAACAAGCATTCTCGTCATTCACATTAGCCGTAATACACATTCTCGGCTGTGTATTAAAAAAATAAATAAAAATGAAAAAAATCTTGTTTGCAACAAAGGAAAGTTTTGACAAAGGAAATGTGATCTTCAAAAACAAATGAGGGTATTTTCCCATCACTCCACACCGCAATAATTCATCGGAGCTGGAGGAGATTCACCAGAGGAACAGTAATTAAATTAGGGCATAATTCACACGTGTTGTGCACACACATTCACACGCACACATGCGTGGACACAAACCTTGTGTGCGCTGCAGAGCGAAACCCTGCATGTCTTTTCTCTCCATAAGCTCATCTCCTGCAACTCTCCTCCAGCCCAAGTGCTGGTTGGACATAGACCAACCACATGAATCCCCGTCAAACGAACAGTATGAGCCAAAGGGGAGAGCATCTGGGAAGGAAGCAGATTATCATCATACTTCAAAAAGACAGAAACCACAGCTGCTAAAAAGTTCATCTCCTACCCCGGATTCTTCGTCTTTCAGACGAGAAGTATAATATGAAAGAAATCATCTGAGCACAAATTATACGGAGGATGTTTTTCTTCATGCGTAAGTCGTGTGTGTGTGTGTGTTTTCTTCTGTCACTCTCCACACTTTGCACTATACGTGTACTGCGAGAAATCTCAGATCAGAACACCGTGATTACTCCCAGGCCTTTCAGGATGTGGGGTTTTTTTCAGTTTCACCTTCAAAGTGAAAATGTTGTCCAGCAACTTCAAAACATCAGTTTTGGGGGCTTACAGATACTTCACTGGGTTAACATATAATGCTCAAAAAAATTACAGGAACACTTTGAAAAGATGCCACATTGTTTGAAATGAAAATGATGAAAAATTGATCATCTTGCAGAGGGTTGAAATCACAGACACCCTGAAAATGGAAGGATAAAAAAAATGATCCAGCAGGCTAGTCCATTTTGCTGATATTCCATTGCAGCATCTCAAAATCAGTAATTTGTATGGTCCACAGGTGCTTGTGTGCATGCCTGACAATGTCAGGGCAAGCTCCTAATGAGACAACTCATGGTGTCCTGGGGGATCTCCCATCAGATCTGGACCAGGGCATCACTGAGTTCCTGGACAGTCTGAGGTGAACCAGGAGGAACCCCGAATCCACTGCAACAGCACAGGCTCTACAGAAGGTGCTGTTGCCTGTCTCCTTCCATGGATACGCCTCCCCAGACCATCACTGACCCACCACCAAACCACTCATGCTGAATGATGTTACAGGCAGCTTAATGTTCTCCACAGTAGCACCTTGTGCTAAGGCTATTTTTAAGATATAGAAGCTTCTCCGACTCCACCTTTGTCCCCGATGCAGACGGGAGAGCGGTGTTATTCTTCTCTCACTCTCATTTATGAAAGACGCCAGAATATAGAGAGAGTTGTTTCCAGTTTTTGTGCTAAAATAAACAAAACATGCCAGCCACCTCTCTATAGAACCCACAGAGATTAAATTGATACCAGTGTTTGCATATGAAGGTGGTTAAGATGGATCTTACCCGCGTGCTGGTTGAAGAAATTACATCTCCGCTGTGGCCTTTCCCCCCAGTGTTTCACAGCTCAAGTGCTCTAAATAACCCTGACTATATCGATTTTACTGACTGAAGCAGTTTGCTTTTTCAGTGTCGTGGAGAGTTTTTTCTTTGCACACAGTGATTGATGTTAAAAAAAAGAAAGAAAGAGGTAACTTGTTAGATTGTGAAGTGAGAGGAACTGAAAGGTACTGACTGATGCTTTTTTGTGCATGTTTTTTTCAATAGGATTATAAATCTGCGAGGGGTTTATCATATTATCTGAAATCTTTGATGTAGATAGAGAAGGGAACTTTGAAAAGAGAACAGCCAATCGAATTCCTGACACTACATTTTACTGCTAATTAGGAGAAAACACACTAGGCGGTGAAAACACTTTAATGCAAATTATCTAAGGAACAGAATCTGCACTCAGGTTTCACACTTCATTTCACCAAAATGGAGTTCTGCAATGGAGGCAATCACACAACAACTGTAACAATATACAAAGCAGATTTAGAGGCCTGGTGAGTTAGGATGAGCGACCAGGCAACTTCTACAGCAAGGTCGGTCAATTCTGCGGAGCGGATTTGCTTGATTCACTGCTCTAGACCGTAGAGACTTGAAAAATGTGAAACCACTGAGAAAAAAGGTTCAAGAAGTCTGCAAAACAGACCAGGCATCTTTTGCGTGTTTGCAAATTGACTGCAAATCATGAGTTTTTTAATCTTCCTGACACCAGAGCATTTTTGTGTGCTGACA
>VOQK01011749.1:7821-31254 GCA_015052645.1 Benitochromis conjunctus
GCAGATATATGCACATCATGTGAAAAACATACTGGAAGATTATAAACTTTTAAACGCTATAAACAATATCATAAGTATAAAGTTTAAAAAATGAAAGCTAGTGTCAAAGCATTCGTCACATATTTGTGTAGGTATTGACTGAATGTCTTAAACTGGTTGAGTTACATTTGTATCACTATCTGTGATTGTCATTGTCATGTTTCTAAGAGAATAATGCATGTAGCATTTAACAGAGTAAGAGCTGCATTTGCTGTTAAAGTGTAATTCGGAGGCTATGTCAGTGACTAAAATAGGCTTGCAGATAAGAGCTGAGGATGCCTTGCACATCATTAAGTGTGAAATATAACAACACGCCCCTGAGCTGCCTACTGTTCCCCTAGAGAGACGACAGCCAGATAGGGCTCCGCACAATAATGGCTTAGAGAGCCACAGACCTACCTTGCTCACACTGCTTCATCTTAAAGCTGCTTTGATGGAAAGTATTGCAGCACAACACTACATGAAGCTTCTTGTAACAAAGGTAGAGAATCCTCAAATGCTGTTTCTCCTCTGGTCCAGTAAAGCAGTGATAAACCTGACAGAGTCCTGACTGGCTTCCTGTTCCACCTGATGGTATGTCTACAGAGAAAAATCTTTTAGTCAACTATCTGAGGGAACAGAAATACTTCTCTTTTAATCAACTTGGCCCTATACACATTCAGCGTTTCACTCCCACTCTGTGCCTCTAAGCGTGACCCAAAGTGTATTTTTACACTCCAAGTCTATTTTCCTGCATTTTACGTGTGTAACTACAGTGAATGTGTATTGGGCTCTGAGTGCTTTTAAAACATGGGTGACCTACAATTCAGTACTGCGTCTGAAAGCATCCTGTGTAAACACAGACAGAGCACCGAAGCAGCTGCTGCTGCTCTGATAACATGCTGCTCGCGTTACGCCTCCAGTATACCACGGTGTAAATATCTTCTTATACAGGTATAGCAATGCATGAGCCTAGAGACTACCTTGAGGCAGATTATCAGTGAAATTATTTCCAAGTACTCCTTGAAAAAAGAGAAAAGAAACATTGCACTGGCTAGAAAATTGAAGTTTATCCTCTAAAAGGCAGGATTTCATGCATCTGTGCTCCATCTTTCCTTTTCACTCTTATTTGTGTGAAAGGCCTGAGTACTTTGTTGTGAAATGGCATGCTTATTTCAGAGGTACGCTGTGTTTGGCTTTAAATGTTGGCAAGGCAGCATCATTGTCATTTTGTCAGCTTTTAAATATAATCAAATTCTACCTCAGTGAGTCATTTCATTACACACTTGGAACAGTGAAGCAATTAGCTGCAATATAACACATTAGCAACAGCAACCAGCCCAAAGACTTTAATTTACTATATACATGCAGCATCTGTGTTCTCTGTCATGATACACGTAACCCATCCGCACAGTTTTACACAAAGAAGCATTTATGTTGTAGGACACCTCATAGTCATGCATTGCAAAGCAAATCAAGAACATACAACAACAACAACAACGGCACAAATAAAGATAAGCAAGAAACTAAATGCTATTTATGTTGACATCACTGTTTTCCAATCTTTCCAGTATCCCTCCCACTGCAGAACCCTAGGGATCTTCAGATGGGTAAAAACAAGTCTCCTAACATTGTGGTTTTTCAGACTGCTGACAAGCTGTTCTCTGGCTATTAAATCCATTTCTCACTGTCAGTGGAGCTGGAGTAGCTTAGATTTAAATGACAAGATGCTGGTGCTCCTACTGCTCTGGGACCCGTATATACACTGAGGGCCTCAAAGTCCGTACTGTTCATTGTCTCAGGATGTACTGTGGGATTATTGTGAACTAAAGTTCTCGAGGATTTAAAAAAAAAAAGGACTTTAGGGTTTATAAATGATGTGCCACAAGTAATTCTCCACTTGTGTCACAAAAATGTCAAAATGTTTGGATTATGATTTCCTTGCAGTGACAATATTGTCGTTAATTAGCTGATGACAAGCATCATTTTCAATTACGGAGTTCCCATAATAGGGTGCCATGCTAGGGGCTACTCTACAGGGGAGTGTTAGACAATTAAATTTAATGCAAGCTGCATCAGAGAGCCACTGGACTGTAATAAAAGTGGACTGACACCAGTGTGTTTGGCTGTTTGATAAAGACCACACAGCCAAATGGTGGATCATTTTAAAGTTTTACTATGAAGTAGATCGCTGACAGATTCAGCAACTGACCTAAAGCTATGTGGCCATCACAATGACCACATTTCTTGCAGAGCTCAGATAAAGATTGTAGGTTTGTGACAGTGTCAGTGCACCATTAACACAAAGACATACAGCAAATTACAAAGAAAATTTGTTAATGGTTTCCATATTAAACAACCACTTATTGTACGTTTATACAGTCAGTGAATATGTTTAAGAGCAATTCCAAATTAAGATCCAGTCACAAGGTCATTTTTTAGCATGAAGTCAAATGTTTGCCTTGTACTGTACCCGAGCATAATTTTCACCTTCCCCACTCCCCTCCGACTCTTCACTCACAAATCACTTAAAGCTCAGTTTATGGCCACTGTATTTGGTGTTATGTAGCCAACTGTGACGTAGCCACAGTCTTGTAGCCTTTTAAAATGATGCTTCAGGTTCCCTCGTGGTCGCTGTAGTTAAACATGATAGATGTCGCCACAAAGAAATAAAACCTGCATCAGTGCTGGTATAGGAATAGAAAAAGTTGAAAAAGGAAACAAAGCTATTGATTAGTTTTTTAAGTCTTCTCCAGGAAATGTCATCTTTTCAAGCTGCAGCATCTCCGTCTGTATAATGTGAGAATCTCTGAGCTCCTATGCTGATATATCATTGAAATGGTGGTAAAAACCAAAAAGATAGTTCACTTATGTCTTCAACCCCGGTGTAAAGTACGTGCCAGGTTACAGAAAAATCAAGATGTGCACAGCCAGCCAACAGGACGTTCAAATGAGTACTTAACACAGCTATTTGCAGGATGCCTGTGTTCTGCAGAAATATTAGGTCCTGTGCTTGGCCATGGGCCCAGCTCTTCAAGCAGGCCAGGCCACAGTACTCAGTGATCACACTAGTCAAACAAGATGGACTTTGGGGGTCAAACGTGCTCAGGCATGATATGCATTTCATTGTGTGATTACACTTTTAGAGTGGATCAGTTGATGGACTTTACTCATTATCAACCTGTTTTTACGCCCGTCCATTTTTATGCAGTGTTTTTAGTGGTCCTTGCATTTTTTTGGCTCAAATATAGAGCAGAAGGTCTGAGTAAAATTTGCAAAAGCAGTTTGCGCATGTGTAAAAATGTTTTAAAAATGTTTTTTGTCATTGGTCCACGTAATTTACTTGTACTTAAATGAAAAATAACAACACTAAAACCACTTCACAAATACTTTCTAGCATGCAAACATAATTAAAGTAACACACACATACACACACACACACACACTAACCCCTCAGTCAGAGATTGATAAGAGGAGAAGTAAGCTGACAAAGGATTTCTAGTATCAGAATGATTGTTATGAACTTTATCTTGAGTCTTATTTGAGAAACAAATGGCCCTGTCATCAAGAACACACCATCTATAATTCTTTGTCCTTTTTATCCATAAACAGTTATTCTGCCTATGCCGGCCTTGGTGCCAGAAGATAAATAAGGGGAATTAATTTATGTCAGGATGACAGGAAAGCACTGCTCTGTTTGGCAGGAAAAACAGAGCAGAGAGTGTTATTAATGACTCGATGTGTGGACTGCAAGGACCACAGTCGCTCAAAAGGAGGTCAGAAGAGAGGGAGGCGAGCCGGGGGGACGGGGAGGATGGAAACAGGGTGCTAACGCAAGAATAAAGGGAATATTCAGTAAAGTGGCAGATGAACTGAGGAAACCAATCTTTGGGATGTTAGAACACCCACCACTACTCGGTACTCTAACTTGTCCTAGTTTTTAATGTCACCAGGCTTGCACCAATCCTCGCCATGCAGTGGTGTAATGTAAATAATGGGCTTTGTAGTGCTGACTGGGGAGGCATTGTGTCGAGGCAGCAGTCAGGTGCCGTGATCTGACCACCTAAACACAAGTGCAAAACTGTTGCTTCTGTGGCCTCGTACAGAACGTAATTCATAACTTTCTGAGTGTGGAAATTGTCTGTGAAAATTATTCCTCATTAGAGTTCATTATCAGCCAACAATTGTCATGTCGTTTGCAATATTATTGGCAATTAGATTCCATCACAGTTGTGTGTATTCTATCAATGATCGTTTGACTGAGCAATTCATGACTGCTCCTTCTCCTCTTTTAAAACTAATTACAATACTCTCAATTTTGGGATTTTACAGTAATGCATTATTTTCTGTGGCAAAGTTAAACTGATTTTGGTTATTTCATATTTGGAATTCCTGCTTTTGTTTGTTTCCCTTTTGTGTGTTTCTCTTGCTGGTTTTAAGTGGGTGGAGCTTAACTAGAAAAACAGGTATTTTTATAAAGTTGATCATTAGGAATTAGCAGCTCTTAAAACAAAATCGGATTTAATTTTTTTTCTGATTCTCTGTAATAATTGCATGAATCAATGTCCCAACCACAGCATTAAAATCCTGATTTGTAATATCCGTACCTTGACTGAACTTTAAAATACAGCTTAAAAGACAAACAGTTTAGAAGCTGGTGTAATAAAAGCCATTCATGATTGATTTTTAATTTATTTTTTTTTACTTACTAGGAGTCACAAGGTCACTGAGCACGCTAGGAATCCAGTTTTCTAGGCATTAATATATAAAGTACAATTTAATATTGAAAAATGTATACACCTCTCAGATTCTATTATTAGTTATTATCTGTCTCTGGCTCTCTTCCACAGCATGTCTTTGTTCTGTTTTCCTCCCCTCACCCCAACCGGTCGTGGCAGCTGCCCCTCCCGAGCCTAGTTCTGTTGTAGGTTTTTTCCTGTTAAAAGGGAGTTTTTCCTTCCCTCTGTTGCCAAAGTGCTTGTTCATAGGGGGTCATATGATTGTTGGGGGTTTTCTCTGAGGGTTTTTTGTGTTATTGTAGGGTCTTTACCTTACAATATGAAGCGCCTTGAGGCAATTGTTGTTGTGATTTGGCACTGTATAAATAACATTGAATTACACTAGTGGTTAAAAATATGTTGCCACTGTCAAATTATTTCAAACCAAGTCAGATGGTTTGAATGTTAGATGAATACATTTGATGAAGATACATTTGCCCATTTTTGTTTGCATATTTATTTATGGATATTCTCAGTTTTGATTCCCAACTGTTAAACATGATTAGCCCACCTGATCAAATCATTTCACTATTAACACTTAGGATTTCATTAGATGTCAGTCAAGTTTTGAATTGGTACTGGTCATATATCATTCCTTATTTTCATCTGTTTTAAAAACAGTGATCTAGAATTCTTTTGCAATGGTCAAAACGAAGTTCTGCATATGTTGTAAAGAACTATAAAAGTGAGGTAACCAGAATGTTATTATTCCCTTTAATATGAAACAGGATAATGCAGGGAATAATGCAATGTTAGACAATGTGTTAATTACCAGAAAGTAATTGTCATTTCTATGCAATGGGAAAGACTAATCCAGTCAGATTTCTTCTCCTCAAAACAACTAACGATGTCCATTTGCACTGCTGCTAAAGTAAGAGGTTGGATTCCATATGTGGTACAAAGTATCACTAAACTCACGGGTAGTCTACACATTGCAGCTCGAGTTACAGTCACCATTGTGTTGTTGTTGTTGTTTAGAAGACCTGAGACTGAACGGCTACACTAAATGTTGAAAATGGGATATTCATATTTGTTTTTGTTTATTTATTTTGATGTAGTATATTTCTAATATCAAAGTGCTTGCTGCAGTAGTGTTGCAATCAACTGCAAATGGAGGTTTTTTTCTGTGTCCCTGTTACTATGGTTACCCACATTAGATACAAGCTGAAAAAGCATTAATTAGACAGGTGAACAGAGTTTCAGTTACATGTAGTTGTTGTTCACGCCACGCTTTTTAGTTAGTGCATGTTCTTAACAAGTGCCTCATGAGTAAACACGTCATTATGACTCTCATGTGTGGAGCAGTTTCAAAATGATCACCCAGTGCACAGAAAATAACCGTGGTGGCAGTTATTTAAATTGCAAACCTTATTCTCTGTTTTTTAAAATGAAATATAGGTTATATTTTCTTCTTAACAACACTGTAGAGCTACAGAACAGAAACTGCCATCTTATGGTCCAGTAGTCTAAACTTGTAAATGCATGAGCCTGCGCTCTGCTAGTCACTGTTAGCTTTCAACAGCAGTAAGGCATTTTTGTCTGGCTGAAAAGGTACACACAAGTTAGCAAGAATTCCTTCCAAACGTTACATTTCCTGTTCAAAAAACAACAAACGCTGCTTCTAATTCAAAACATAGATATTGTGGCTATTAATAATAGATGTTTTGCAGACAAAAAAGTCATCTTTACATGCATCTTTACATTTTGCATTTTTAAACACCACCCAGTGTCTCTCCAGGGGCAACTGATGTAAGCAAGCATGAGTCACTGTTGGTATAAGAGATGCAGAGACACTGGAGCATCACTGCTGTAAAATTAGTGTTTTGTTTCACTAAAAACTGAAGCACATGTAAGAAAATCAAACATGTTTTTGCAAAAACAATATATACCCCGCGGCCTCCAAGATGCCAACACTGACTAAGACCATGGAGTGAAGATGAGTTTAAATCTGGAACATTTGGGAAAAGGAGACGATGCAAATATTTATTTTTTCCACATGGTTCTTTCACAAAGAGGTAAACAATCAACAAGACATTCACAGATTCTGTGTCAAATACACAAAAGGGATTTGGTAAATAGAGATTTTGAAAGGATTCTATTTGTCCTGGAACTGCGGCACAAAGTTAGCCGTGGTATACACACACAATGTCTTTTATCGATGCTAACAGCAGACTCGTCTTATCTCGCTGTAGCAATTTAACTGTCTTTGTATCTTTTGAAATCCGATTGTGGTTTCCTGTAATTTTATTTTGCAGTGTTTCTCTTTACCATGCAATAACAACAATTTATTTTGGTTTTGCCAGCAATTGAATTTACTCTGGCTTTCTTTTGGAAGCGGTTTATCAGTAGCTTTCAGTGTGAGTACAGTGCAGAAATGTAAACAGACCTTTAGCTAATATAGGAAAAACCTAAAGCAGCTGGTCAAACAAACTTAGAATTCTAAATCTGCGTGCTAGTTGCTTGTTGCTAAGTATTTGATGTTTTGGGGGTTGTATTTTCTGCCAGAGAGACATTTAAATAACTCTCTTTTGACTCTTTTTATGCATAAACTGCACAATGAGGGGTGTCTAAACAATTACAGGAAAGATAAGCTTTTAGAGTCTGTCACTGAAATTAATTCTGCTACACTCATATTAAGTGCTATAAGTGTGGAAACCACTTTGCTAATTGTGCATGGCAGTGTGTGATATGCGTTTTACAATATAAAGGTCAAGCATGCACTTCACATTTGTCGCTGTGCGTGGGTGCGTGCTTGAGGATACCATCTCCGTAGCCTCTTCAGCCATAGAGAACAGCCACATGGAGAATACAAAGTGGCTTACAAAAGCTTGGCTGACCTCACACACATCTGGCAAACATGCATGTGATAGAGGCTTTTTGTGCTTTTGTTCAGTCTTTCAAAAGTATGAAAGATTGTTTGCAAACGCAAACGTGTGACTGACTTACACAAATACGGAACAAATTTGTTTAAGTTAACAAGATTGAACAGTTATTTGTCGACATGACCGCATTTGTTTCTGAACAGAAGAATCTGTATAATAAAAGTGCGGCAGAGACAGGCTGTGCATGTTTGTGTGTTCACGAAGATCTGACAACAGGCACACAGTTTACATACCCGAGATTGCAGGGGTCTTGACAAACATGCGATTACTCCTCAGTAATTAGCTTGTTGGCATCCCTGTGGTTAAAAACAAGGGTGGTAATTATGATGAGGAGGTCTTGGGACTGCTGTCTGCTTCTCTTCCAAAGACACAACTCACCGGGGGATAAGACAATGAGACAGGAACAGGAGGGCATAGAGAAAGAAGGAGGGTGGCATGTGTTGACTGTGTCCATGCTGTCACAGAAGACAAAACAACTTAGTAATTGCCATGCAAGAAGAGTAGACATACGACACAGATGCAGGAATTATGCGACTGAAAGTATAAAAATGAAAGTAACCTTTAAAAGCTGTTAGAAAAAGTATTTAGTTAGGATGCTGGGGGAGGTGAGTAAGTTGAAAATAATACTAATTTGAACTAAATGTGGATTCCAATAAAGCCCCCAAATTAGAGAAATTCAGTGCAGTTGGAATAGTTTTGTTGTATATTACCCTTTGAATACACATTTTTTTTGTTGTGTATGTGACAAGTTGGATTAATGGCTCACACCGTGTCCAGCAGGCTGTGTGGAGCATAGATGTTCTGTCAAAGTCAGCGGGCCAGAGGTTCACTGGGGGCAGATGAAGATCCATCACAGGCTTGACTATTGCTGGTTGGACCACTAGGCCACCCCTGAACCCAGAAGGCCCTATTTGCTGCAGTTGCTTGGCAACCCTTGCTGTAATTAGTCCTGAGATGTAACGCCTCAAGTCAGATACCCAGTCTTCACTGCTAGGTCAGACTGCAGTAGGAGCAGAACCACACCTACACAGGCTCCAGCAACTGAAGTGAATTTATATTAGAGCACTGGGGATATTGTCAGCATATGAGCACATGAATCAAGTTCCCTAAATGGCTGTAAAAACAATTTCCTTTTATTAACTTATAAAAAATGTCATTATGAGATTTATATGTGGATAATATACAATAATATACTACATAGCCTCAGTTGTGACATGTGACAGAAATGTATGAAAGAAGCTAGAGGCCATGTCGTCCGGACTGGAATTAACTCATGAATGGAAAGGCAAATAAGAAATTAGCTTAAAATAGATGACTATTTTGAGGTTGCTGTGATTCCCTAATAGAGGAAAACAGTAGCATATATTCTTCAAAGAGTAAAAAATAAATCTTTCTTCATGGAATTGATATTAATCCTTTTGTGCAAGATAGGAACTAGTGCCATGTTAAAGTGCAGCGTAAGGACTGCGGCACTCATGCTGCATTGCATTTCGTCTTTTTTTTCATTTGAGATGTTGGTGACAGTGTCTGGCACTAATTGATAGTTCACACAGGAAGCGATGATGGCTATGTGGGTAGTCTTGCCAACAGTAATATCAAGTGTTATTAGAAATTAATTTAAAAGCTCAAAGTATAATTACAAGAGTCTGTTATAGCTCAAAATGTATCGTGATGCCTGACACTGCAGATTTCTGCAGTAGTGGTTTTGTTATTGACATTGACTTGTTGGCTTCAGTAAGATGGTATTTAATGCAATTTATAATAGCAGCAACTTTGCATTTGCAAAGTTACAGTGGATACATAAATGGTTATTAGACTGTTAAAGCAGCTGCTTTGACTGGTAGAGAGAGAGAGAGGTCAAAGAGGCACTGAGAAGCGCTTCACCCTGTTCTGCCAGCTTATTTTCCATTAATTTCTACTTTTGAATTGAGAGATTTTTAATTGCACTTTTTTTAAATACAGGAAGCTTTTGTTTATTAATCTAAATGTGCATCTGATGAAAAGTATAATCCTAGATCTTGTGCAATTTAGCAAAAATATACCAACTATGATATGGCTATCATAGCTTACTAGCTAACTAGCACCCATCCATCCAGCCAGCCAGTCATAGACGTGGTACACCCTGGACAGGGTGTCCAGCACAAGGCCAACACAAAGAGACCTAAATAAACGAGAAAGACGTGTCTTAGCACTATGGAAGAAAGCTCTACCCAGAGAAAATTCTCGCAAGCAGAAGGAGGACAGCTTACATACCTGTGGTGGTAGTGAGAGAGAGAGCAGTGGATTTCTTTGATCCGATTGTTTAGCACAATCTTGAAAAGTAAGATGATGGCTGAAGAGTGAAGAAAAAGTGTACTGGTACCAGTTTTCTAGATAGAGGGTGATGTAGTAAGTATAGCGGGATAAAACTGAGCAGCAATATGACCTTATGCTGAGAAATAGTACTACAGATGTGACATTTGCTTTGTGAGTGTTGATGGAGTAGTATAGCAAAAGAATGTCCTTATGCACGCTCAATCCTTCAGGTAAGGAAATTGCAGAAAGTTGATTCTGTTCATTCAGAAGACTGAAGAAGTCACTTGGATGAAACGTTTCTGCCAGTGAAAATGCTATATCCAGATGAACAGAATCAACTTTATAGAGAAAGAAGGAGTTGCACTGTGTCTTTGTGGATCTAGAGAAAGCATAAGATAGGGTGCAGAGCACTGTGCTACTGCTTGAGGAAGTCAGGAGTGGCCGAGAACATGTGAGGGTAGTGCAGGATATGTATGAGAACCGGGAGACAGTTGTGGGGTGAACGATAGAAGTGACAGGTGGGTTCAAGGTGGGGGTAGCATTACAACTGGAATCAACTTGTTTGCAGTGATGGTGGCCAGGTGAACAGTTGAGGTTACGCAGGAGTCTCTGTGAACTATGAAGTTTGCAGATGACATTATGATCTATAGTGGGAGTAGGAAGCAGGTGGAAGAGAGCCTGGAGAGGTGGAGGTATGCACTGGAGAAAAGAGGAATCAAAGTCAGTAGAAGCAATAAAGAAAGTTTACAAGTAAGACTGGTTATGATATATGATTTGGAGATGGTCTCACTAACAAAATGCCAGGAAGCAGAGCTGTTAGACAGGAAGTTGCTAAGATTTTCACTGGGAGTGACCAGGAAGGACGGGATTAGAAATAACTACATCTGAGGGACAGCTCCGGTCAAGCGGTTTGTAGACAAAGTTGGAGAGGAAAGGTTGAGATGGTTTGGACATGTGGAGAGGATGGGTAGTGGATGTTGAAGATGGAATTGTTAGGCAAAGAGGAGGATTAAGGATGAAGGAGGACATGCAAAGGATTGTTGTGACAGAGGATACTAGGGATAGGCTAAGATGGAAGCACATGATTCGCTGTGGTAATCCTTAAGTCAGGGGTCTCAGACCTAAATGAGCTGTGGGCCACTGCTGGCACTGTCATCTCATTGGAGGGCCATTTTAGTGTTCAAGTAGTACAAAACAAACAAACAAGAAAACACACACAAATATTTCCTAAAATGTAATGTCTTGTTTCTTTTTTTTTTTATTTCAAATATTGACTAACAAGACAAAACTGCAAACTTAACTAACTGAAGCCTTTCATTGAACTAACAAATATTGCTACTCTCTTTCTGGACAGACACACGGCAGCACTTCTGCTATCATTTTGTTCGTATTGAACAAAATAAAAATGCAGACACAAGTGTGCACACTAGTTTTTGATTCTCTCACTGAAGTAACACAGTCAATCCCTCAGCATGTTTGTACTCTCTTGTTACCTCGGCCAGGTCCGCGGCTCTGAACCGTAGTAAAGGGGCCTCTGGCTAATACATAATCCGTAATCTGTGTCGGGCTCTTAGCCGGGAACTAGCTTGACTCTCTGGGTCAACTTTGCTAGCGAGAGACAGAGAGAGGCGTTGAAAGGCTGCTCCAACAGAACTTAATTGTTTCTGAGGCGGCGAACATAGTGGACAGTGGAGTCTTGACAGCTTACTTACAACTTGGCTCGTCAGGCACGCTTTTTGGCTGCAGTGGTTATTATTATATTTACATGCTTTCATCTTCTGTTTGTCGTCGGTAGCAACTCGTACTTTCTCCCTCCCTCACGATCACACACACACACATACAATGGGAGGGGCAGTCCCACACATTCTCCCTGCAGCACGGACTACACTACCCATGAGGCTACATTCTTAAAGGGCTATCCCTGTAACACACTGCTCATATTGCCTTCATATTAAATCATTTTTTGCTTTTTAAAGAACTTAATTTAACATTGCACTCAACAACAAACAAATCCTCCATAACAAAAAGTCACGTCATGGGCCAAATTGCATTATATTTCTTCACGTCACTTTACGGGCTGCAAGTAGGGCTGACGTGGGCCGCGAGTGGCCCCTGGGCTGCCAGTTTGAGACCCCTGCCCTAATGGGAGCAACCAAAACAAAACAAAGTAGAGCTAGACATCATATGGGTGCAAATGGGTAAAATTCTGTTTAAAGCTAAGGGAAAATGAAGATTTGGACCACTTGCACATTACACAAAGTGATTTGATCCATTTACTGTAAAGTAATAAATAATGACTGAAACTTAATGATTGAAGATTAACGTACCACATAGTCAAACTAATGTACCTGTGCACTGCAAGCTTAATTTTGAAAGGTTGTTGAACACTGAAATACGTCTTTAAGGCATCGAGGCGTCTTTTTTTTCCAGTTCATAGATGGATAACAAGTCATTGACATGGGTTTGTTTGGTAGTAATTCATGACCTGTGACCCAAACTGGTGGCCCATAAAACCTTAGCAAAGTATCGGGAGGTCAGCCCTGGCTCCATAAATTCTAAGACCAACCATCAGCATTCTCACATAGAGCCGCAATAAAGAAGACACAGCTCATAAAACAGGCCCTGTGGGATAAAAATATTCTTCCCCCATTGATGTTTAAACTATCAATTTTAGATATGACTCTTGTTGTCCTGTGGCATTGAAATATTCAGTTAGCGTCAGCTTTATTTTTCTCTGCAGAGAGACACATTCAGCTCGCATTTTTTTCTGCACCAGCTTTTTGAAAATCACTCTCAGTATACTCGCATAATGTTAACAATACATCTTTTATCGTGTTTTTTTTTTTTTTAAGTGTGACCTTCACTAAGAATTCCATTAGTAATAGATTAGATAAAGAAGTCAGGGCCCCTGACTTGACTGCTGTGTACTGTTGTTTTTACAGTACATTAGTTTCTTGTGGCCTTGTGGCTTTTCAATGTGGTATTGATATCACAACATGCATTCTATTTTTAACTCCTTAAAGAGACATTAAACAGATTTCCCACAATGTCCATGAGTACAGGGCTCTGTGTGACATGAACACTGTGACCCATATCTCTTCGGAAGTGTTACTGTATCACATGGGGAGTTTTGACATTTCCCCATGTGTTCTATTTACTTCATTTCTTTCTGTAAGGCACGCTCTTGACAGTTCTGCCTTCTCATTATTTCAGAGCTTTGCGGGTCTCTGCTTGAGACACTGATTTTTTTCTTTCTTTTCTTTTTAAAGGCCCGCTTTCTGAGAGCCCACATCCTCAAACGTCCTTATGAATTGCTCGTCCACTGGCGAACAGTGACAATGAGAACTCCATACGGAATAGATTTATGAGGGCCGAACCTTAATAAAGGGTGACCCTGAAAACCACATCTGCCATTAAGCTCCATGTCTCCATAATTTACAACTTGGACTATCTGGGCATGCTCTCAATACTCTTCACTTCAGCGCTTTACATTTTCATTTATATACAGTGTCTGTTTGGTTTGATTGATTGCCCATTAAAAATGTAAGGGTCAAAAATAGACTTGCAGGTTGGACTGTTGATTTATTTCCACGTTGAATTAGGATGTAAATTTTAAAACACTGATGCCAATGAAAACTATTGGGATTTAAAAAAATCCTAATGGTTCTATTTTACCAAAATATAGAAAATGTGCATTGTTAGGGGTTTAGCTTATGTTGTTGTTTGCATTCTATATCCATTGAGCCCCTTCATATTCCCCTTTGATTTTCCCACTAATGACATACATTAAGAAAAAGAGAAAAACAATGTTTCAACCATGTCAGTTAAATAGGGGGGGATGTTCTGTAATTCAGGGAGTGTGTTTGTTTCCTGTGGTCCCTGTGGTCTACACCTCCCTGGTGGCTTGCCTGCGGTAACAAAGGCACCAGTGTGGCTCCTATTCCATGTTAGTCCCCTGAGGAGCTTCTCCTAATGAGCTGCATACAGTATCCACAGTGAAGTTGGTGCTTTTACCTTGATTTGGGATTTCTCCTCTCTGCATCTACAGCAAAGTCCTGAGGGCTACACTGACTATAGAAATTGCCATTAGTGCATACATAATGTCATAAATAAAACTTTAGTTTAACATCATGAAGCATCTTCCTGGAGGTATGCATATGGACTGAAATTAATTATGTGTTTGCTTGATTTAAGCATTTTTTACTGCACAGTTATGTGGGGGTGGTTCAGTGAAGTGGAAAGGATCGGCGGATATGGGTACGTTTTGAAGGTGCAGACAACAGCATTTTCTTGAGATTTGGAAAATTCATTGATAATGATATGATGCAATTTGATGATAGATAAAGAGAATACCAAAAAGGCCAAATTGCATGTTTATGACAAAACAAAAACTGCTTATATATGGATACATATATAGTGCATATATGTTCCACTGGGCCTTAATAGTGCAACATATATGCACTTTTATTTGACATTGGTGTTTGTAATTCCTGGGATGAAAAAAATACAAGTTCATTAAAACAAACAATACACAAATGCAGTGTGGTTGAGAAAACCCCAAACAAACTATTTTAAAGCATCATTTCATCATTCATCACATGCTGCTTTATTTATAAGGTAACCGAACTAATAAAGTTCTCTTAACTGAAGAGCAAGTTGGGTTCCTGGTGTTGCTCAGTAAAAGCTTTAATCAAAAAATGATCTCCTGGTGAACCTGAAGATCTTTTGAGGAAGAGCTTAATTATAATTAACATATGAAGCATACCGTGTAACCGTGTATACTCATAATTAATTTCATGACAATAATCCATGCAGTTTTAAGCATGAGAATTTTGAAATAAATAAATAATATTAATAACATTGCATCCTGTAGAGATTGGTGAATATTGTTCTTTTGTAATGCCCATATCGCTGAGTGCTCTTTTGATTTTTTTTCCTCTATGCTGTGGTGAGAAGCTCTTATCTCCACTGCACCATAACCTTCCCCAGAGTGGTCACCAACTAATATACTCACTTGGGTTTAGTCCAGGATAAAGACCTCTGCTCTCCAACTCTCTTGGTGACCACAGGTACACAAAAACAGAGCACTATCGCTCTGCCAGCTCAGCCAGTAAATGGGGAAGACCATTGTACTGAAGCTTTTAGCCAGCTTCCTGGGGAGTCCTGTCGCCAATGACATTTCTAAATGGACAAACAGAGCAGTCAGGGAGACAGGGGCACTTACACTTCAATTCATTTTTGTTACCTTTGGGTTTGTTTGTTAAATGCTTCTTTCTACGCAGGAAAAAAAAAATTATTGTTTTTTTTTTTCTGCTCAAGTTACCTCTTAGATTTTTCTAAATCGCTTAAGGTTTATTTTATTACATTTATTTTCTCAAATAGGGAAACAACTGAATAATACTCACTTCATTCAGTTACAGTTGTTGTTATTATTTAGAACTTTTTCAAACAGATGATAAAATAAAATAATCGTTTTATTTATAATATTATTGCACAGCTGCATCTTAATTTGTGCAAACAGTCTCTCTTTCTCTGCCAAATCTCATAAAGAAACACATTTTTTAATTAATTTGAGCAGTAGAAAGAAAAATTTTACTTTTGAGCTGTACCACTGAAAGGCTTTGAGACGTGGAAAAGTAATAGGTGCATGATGAGCTGACAGAATCTGAATTTGGGTTTGCTGTCCATCCATCCATCCATCCATCCATCCATCCATCCATCCATCCATCCATCCATCCATCCATCCATCCATCACATGGGCAAGACACAGGCTATACCCTGGACAGCTCACCACTGCTCAGGGCTAGTCGGATATCCATTAGTTACTATTTTTAATCTCATAATGTGAAATAGCCACAGGCAAACTTAAATAAAATAAAAATCATTGTAATCTGTTTATAAGTCAGCAATTGGCAAAACTTGTGCCAGTCCACATTCTATGATATATAGTTACTACTTTAGAGTCTGCTGTACTGAAGCAGAAGTGACAAGCAGGCTACACTGGTCTGGTGAGATCAAGTCTTTAAAATGTATAGTCAGTGAAGATTGAGCCTGTCAGTCATCCTTCATGCAGTCTACTTGATAACTTTGTTTAAATATTAATACACGGGGTTGCCTTACCAAAGCTAATGGAGAGTAATTGCTAAGTCTTTTGTTCCAACTGCAATTGCTTCTACTGCTGCAATTGATTATTACTGATTGTTCATTCATAGAAAATCAAATATTGTGCTACATTATAAGTTTATAAAAAACATGAAGGACTACGATTCAATCATTAACTGCATTATCTGTGAGTGACCTTTTTATTAGTGCCTATTCTCTTTCTCTTTATATATCACTAAGATAAATAACTGATATATGTATGTATATATTTGTGTGTATTTGCATGCATTTCACTATCTACCTTTCAATGTGTGACTAGTGCCTTTGGTCTGCCACAGGGTGTCTTTGCATTGATGGTATCCTTTTGATTTTGGTGTTTATGATGTTTATCCTTTCTCTTATCCACTTCCTGTGTCGATGGATAACAGGGAAAAATATCGGGACGATTATGGGAAGTGAACCAGCAAAGTAATAATCTCCTTATGAATAATAAATTTACCTAATGGTCTGTAGTATCACTGCATATATATACTGGATGACTGGAAACATAAAGTGATGGAAAAAGACAAAATGGGATTTACCTGAAACCTTTCCCATGTACACCCTGAAGTGTTGAAAACAGGAAGTGCAGGAGGACTTTTATGTATTTTTATATGCATTTATTACAGAAGTGCACCTCATACTATAATGATGCGCCGTGTCTCTAACTAAAAAATCTTCGTGCTATGCCCTTTCCTGCTGATTGTGACTGTTTTTAATGGCGTGATCATTACCTACTAATAGCTAGAGCTCATGTTGTTTAATTATCATCTAACTGCATTGCTACTTGAGATATTAAAACAGGGAATTGATGGCAAAGAAGGTGAACCTGACTTGTCAAACTCTCTGGCGGTTTGCCATGTTGATTGCTGAATAATGCACAGCCAAACCCTGGCTGTGTGCTAGAGAAGCACCAGACAGTAGCTTCACTAGCCTGCGCTGCTCTGAATAAAATATAGCTGCTCTCTGCTCTCCTCTGCTCTGAGTGTGAGTGGATTTTCAAAAGAAGGACATTCAGTGAAATCACTTTTGGGACATTGTTTATGTTTGTGACCAGCAGGAGACAGCACTTTCTTTTTGCATGGCTGAACTCCCGCACATTGCATCATTGGAATCAAATGGCACAGATTGAAATGATGGTGATTGGCCTGAGTAGATTTCCATGCATGACTGCCCCACAGACTTTTAGTTGCTGATTAATCTTACGTGTTGAAAGACAGTGGTGTCGATGTTTGATTCTACTTGTGTTATCTGTAATGTAGCTAAAGCTCTCAGTGGCCTGACAAGATTAGAATGCATTACTGTCAGAAAGCAGGGTGCCCTGGGGCTGCACCGAGCTCGTGGAGTGTTAATGACTCAGACTGTGCCTCGCTATTGCAGGGCATGTGCTGACAATCCACCTAGTCACTTGCATCCCAATCAGTTTGGTCTGTTGCAAGGAACACAAAGAACGACAGCTTATTAAACCTGATTGATGGAATGCCATATCTGCCATATCTGAAACATATGGCACTTTTGGACCTACTGATTGACAGCTAGTGATTTGAGATCTAAGATAGATATCCTGACAAAGGTCCGAAGTATGAATGTCGAAGTGCAACCTTTATGTATGTGTGTTTGGGGATATTGAGACCTTTTCTCATGCCATTCAGGTACAGGTACATGGCTGCTATTTGTTATCATGAACAAAAAAAGACATTGTTAACTTTTTGTTACTTGTTTATCTGTCATATCTGGTTTTCTTTTAAATGACGTCTGAGCGTTTTTTCCAACTCCAGCCAGACATAATGATGAATGAAGGAAGAATACTGAACATGTGCAAATGAGGAAAATAGTTTATGGTGAATAGTTAAGCAAGCGTGCTTTCAGTATTTGCATAACCATTAGTGAATGTTTGCTTATTTTTTCTATTTTGTTTTTGTAAATCCTGTTGACTTTGATGGAATAATTGAAAGGGTCACTCTCTCAGAATAATTTTTTTTCTGAAAACGATGTCTCGTTTCTGCCTTTTATCCTGTCAGTTGTTCCAATCCGAGCTTTCTAGCTGCTTAGATTGCTACGTGGCATATTTATACATTGTAATGTTGTAGACAAGTCTTTGTAGAATCACATAACAAGATGTCATTTTTAGTGTTCCTATTTACTTCAATTACCATTTTCTAGCTATCTAGCTCATATATATGCCTTTATTTAACCTCTACAGGCATGTGCTTTGGGCAGGAAAATATCCTTGCAGCTGCTTTTTTGAGAACGAAGTGTGAATGCACCTGAGACGTCCTTGAGGATCAGGAGATGGGGAATTAGATCATTCATGCTCAGGTCTCTAATAAGTGCCCTAGGGTAAATTAATATCCAATTAATTGGGGCTGCTCTTTTAATAAGGTGAGCAAGAAATGTTGCAAGAAAAAAAATCCTGAAATCCCACATAATGTATATCTTTTCAAAAATGCCAGCCTTCTGACTTTAGTGCTTAATGGTTTGATTTCCGCTTTTCTCTACTGGCTTGTGTAGACACGAGGCGCTGGATTTTAAAAGGTCCCTACTGCACCCTCCTGTGTATGAGAAATCCAATACCGTAGACTTTACTTAGTGTTTTTTATTGACCTGCCCCTTACACACGACGCTGCTTTTATTTTTTTTTTGCTACAACATCAATAAGGAGTCATCTACATGTCTCCATTGAACTTAATGATTTAAATGGTTTTGATATATCTGCAGCTCTGAGAATTAAAAAAAAAAAAAGTATATATATGTGTCATAAGCACACGTATGTTGTTTAGTTCATTAGTATATTCTCTGAAAATGGTAACCTCAATAAGCTATTTGTGGCTTTTACACTCAGCATAAAAGATACTGTTGCCAGAGAGATAAGGCTTCTATGGGTGACCCAAATTAGACTGCCAGTTTATGGTGTGTGGGACAGATCACCACAACAAGTCCATAGCCAGTACTGGGAAAAACTATGAACTGAATCTTTCATTTAAACACAAATTCTATAGGAATGCAACTGTGGCAGAAGATATTTTATTGTTATACTGTTAAAAAACAATCCTGAGGAAATGTGTTCATGCTGTAATTATGCTATTTTAAATGTTTGGTCGTGCTGAGTGACAAACACAACTTGTATAGGTTTAAACTACAGTCATTGTCATTATTGTCCAGACAGTGTCATTCCAAAATAACATATTTTAGCTGATATTTTCATTTACCAGAAAAAGAAAGCTACTTTCAAAGTTTAATTTCTGTACACATCACATGGTTTGTCCCCGCGTCATCTGTAACTAAAGTAATAACCTTCTCATGCATGATTCTCACTATTATAATATATAAAAGAGTCATAACAAAATGATCAGCAGTGGTAAATATTGATATGATTCTGGAAAATTATATAAACTAAATAACTTTAATCCTTTACGGAATCCAGAACGAAAACCATAAGTAAAGGTAACATTTTCTATAAATCAATAAAAAAAAATTAACAGCATTGCCAAATATCACTGATACATTAGCCCATAATGGACTTTATTTACTCCTAGATTTTTATGTAGCTGTATAAGAATCATGCCCAAATCACCAAGTTACAGACGATTTGGCACAAATGGAAAACAAAGCAGTTCGAGCTTTTAATTTTATTTTTTACTACCATCTATAACCTTCGTCTTTCTTTCTGTCTCTCTGTTCTCTCTCTTTCCCTTCTTTAGCACCTCTTGCCAGCACCACAGTCCTGTTCTCAGATGAATGCTGAAACAATAATGGAGTAGAGCTAAGAGATTTTTGGGATGTACCCACTTAGAAAGAGAATAAGCTTTTTTCTTCTTTGTCAAATAAATAAATAAAAATGCAGTTAAAACTGAAATATTCCCTGGATACTCGTTTCTTTGTTTGTGAGTTGTAGCAGGCCCTCCAGTGGTAAGGGGAGTCTGGCTCCTTTATTTAGACCAAGCCAACGTTTCAGGTCATAAATTCACTGCAATGGTGTACTGCTATAGCTTATTAGCTTTGAAGTTCTCAACAACTTCAAAGTTAACTCCGGTGTTTTTATCCTAAATTGGCTGAAAAGCTGGCACTTTTCATACAGTTGGGTATCCCTATATTTTATTTATTTTATTTTATTTTTTTGCCTGTTTCATTCATTTTGGAATGACTGCATCCACTAGCTAGCTTATTTATTTTTGATAATTTTACAATATTACTAAACTTTCTTTTCCTCTTCAATGGGACCATCAACTGTACACAGACTGCTGGGCACACACTCAGAATACCCATTGGATAATCCAGTCCAGATTATAATTATTTCAGGTATGTCTTTCTTTATAGTAACTTAATAATCAGTGATATTTACAACAGCTTCACACATGTGAATTTGAACGTCTAGGCCTCCTCACCAGCCTTTTCTTGAGTTTGATGTAGCTGTAAATAATGATGTGTTTTCTATTGTTATTCAGAATCTACAAGTCACACATAACATATTAAATTATTATTCCACATACATTTGACACCTGTTTCCAGTCGTGAACTCTTAAAGGTTTATGCAACAAAATTCTTGACACACACTGTGTAATGTTCAGCATTAAAGTGGCATAGCCTCAATGTGCAATATTTCATGGCCTCCCACTACATATGCTTCCACTGTCAGAATCATCCTAAAAATCCAGTCAGCCCGAGGAAGCGGTAGAAAATATTAAATACTGCAAGGAACCAGGAAAACCCCTGTTGATTTTTAGGGCTTGCAAACTCACCTTGAAGCAGGAGGAAATGTACTCATTGCTGAACTCTGGCAGAGAGCATGGCAGTGGGGCTATAGGTGATGTGACGCTGAGGGAAAAACACAAAAATGACTGTGGAGTGGCAGAAAGAAAGGGAAAAACAAGGTATTCGAGGTTAGACGTGCCAACAGAAAGTTAGAATAACCTGTTAGAAAATATACAGTGCATCTAGGATTTGAGATATACGGACTAAATCATGGAGGCAAAATTGTTTATAGTTGCTAATGTAACCCGGGCTAGTTTTTACATGCAGTGTTGCATGTGACAAAATGTAATAGGTTGTTGAAATGTGTGTATGATGTGATGTTTAACAGCTGAACCTATCTGTTAGGTCACATGGGACAACTGCTTCACTCTAATATACTGAAAACACTGAAGTGCCAGCTTTTGTACTTTTGTTAACAAGTTCAGGGTTAATTAAATTAGCGATGAATGCCTTTTATCTGATGATATTAGCAACAAAAGAAAAGGCCAGCTATAGTTAGTATAGTTTTCAGTTATATAAACTTCAGATGGGTGCAGGTCTCGTTGTCGTATACTGGAATATGAATTAAGATTTCAGTTTGCATTTACCTTGAGCATATACATTATTTTTTTGGGAGATCTGACTATAAATGAATGGTTCTCTTTTGGTTTGACTCTCTAGCTTTATTATAAACCTGTTTTTTTTTCATCTTTTATCAGTTTGTTGATATACCACTTGTATTACATGTGATACATAGTCCACTGTTGTTGCACTATTCCCCTGATCTACAGGTGGTGATGTTGTGCAACATATGCAATATTTTGTAAACAATGACAAGGTAGAAGACAGGGCAAACCATCATATCCGTAGTAGAAGTTAAACAGCTTTTTTTAGGTATAACTTTTGAATTATGTTGGAAAATATGATAAACTTGCACTTGCATTAGTTATTACTAATATATTTCCTTTCTACAAATTTTAAAGGCTGGGTGCTTTGTTGTCTGTGGACTGTGATCCTAAGCCTAATGCCTTTATAAATGTAACCATATTTAGTATTACTCAAACATGCTTGCAACTTTATTCTGTTATTACTGTCGGCTGGGATTTCTTGGTCCATCACAACTGTTCTCTTTGACTCCTTGTCAGCCACCACGGTGTCTGGTTGGTTAGCCAGCAGATGCTTGTCTGCTTGAAGTCCCTCTGGATCTTAGCTCTGCTGTTCTCAACCACTTTTAGTGGTGCGTCCCATTGGGAATTTGGGAGTTTTTATACATACTCAGTATGTGTTTCTGCATACTGTACCGTGCAAGCCACTTGGTTATGCGTCTCAGGAGTATCTTTGCAAAGCTTGCATCTTGGATCCTGTCTGCTGTGGTTAACACTCACCTACAATTTTTTTCAGGACAGTTCACACACAGGCAATTATTTCCATTAATATAATATCATCTGAACTTTCTGGATTAATAAGATTAAAAAGAGTAACCTGGTTACTTATCTGAAAAAGTCTCAGTAGCAATCTTACTATGCTTAAACCAGTATGATTTACTTTAAACAAAGAGTTTAAACTGGTGAGTTTGATCAGTGAGATCATGTCTCTTTCACTTGTGGGATAAAGCTCGATGTCATCTGTGAGTGGGAGGTCACACCTCTTGTCAGCTTTTTTCTATACCCACTCTTTGCGATGAGGTGCCGTAGGTTTACGCAGAACAGGGCGTCATGGTGGTATATGTAGCACTTACTGGGTGCGGTTTTGCTTTTTAATAGCAACATCGAGGTCTTGTTTAGGTGATCACGTTTTTAAAAATGTAATGAATCGAGGATTAATAACATCAGCGGTAAATCCTCCATGGACCTCTAACTATAGTAGGCGTTCAGTGTTGACATCGCGCTGAAGGTAAAAATTCTGAGAGGAAGAAATCTTGATTAAAAAAAGGTACAAGTAGATTTAATCTTATTTTATTATATAATGCAACGTGTTACAGCTGTGTGTGGTTCCTATAAAACATCTCTTTTTGTTTTTTTTAATAAAGAAATGTTTGCCACCTCCAAAAACTGTTGATTTTCCTTTTTGTATAGCAAAATGCTGCATGTACAGTCCACTGATGAGAGCAGGATGGGACAGAGCCTGCGGGGATAGATTAATGAGAACAGAAAAGGGACAAAGAGAGAATATGCATGGGTGCGTTTGCTTGTGTGACAGAAGATGGTTGTCATTGTGAGAAGACAGCTGCTAATGCACACACAGTTGTGTACCAGATGAAGGTGACATTCGCCCTGCAGGGCATCAACAGGTGTTTATGGAACAGATATGAGAGTTTTTCTTAATCCTCTTGAGAGACAGATGAAGTAAAAACAGGTAAAGTGCATTGCTTCCATGTAAATAGAAAATATAAAAAAAAAAGATCAATTAAGACTGCTTGTAAAAGCAAAATTTGAACATGAACTTCACAGTTGCTGTTTTATCTAGGTGGACGTTCATTCATTCGTTTACGACAGTAGAACCTTTGGTGCGTTCGAATTGGCACTCTGTCATCTTGATAGACAGCAGCAGCATCTGATGTGCTCATGAACTGTTCTCTTCAGACTCTG